>JAJHUR010089984.1:0-44436 GCA_027495735.1 Lutjanus campechanus | reverse complement strand
TTTTTTTTTTCGGTGGACCTTTTTTAAGTGACTAAAATACATTTTATTGCTGATCCTCTCCACGGTAGAACATCGCTTAGCTTATGCTCTGGTGCCCTCTCAGCTTCTCTTAACTGCAGACATGCCTGGCATCTACTGTAGCTGGTACACTGACTATCAACAATATAAACAACAACAACTACAAATCAATATAAATCATATTATCCACAGTAAAATTTATATTATCACTAGAAAGAGCAAGAAAGTTTCATAAAAGTGGCACATTATGTACCAGATACAGAGATGAGCCTGAGCATATTCTCCACAAGTCCATAAACTGTGTTTCTCTTTTTTTACAATCATCTCAATGCAGTCTATAGGCCAATAACACTACTCTCCCGCTGGAGCCTTGAGTCTGCTGACAGAGTGAAACTTTAAGTTGGGAAGACACAAGCAGAGAGAAAAAGTAACGGCTAATCTAGATGTAAAGACCAGCAGCCAAAGACCGAGGCTTTTAATGCAAACTCAACACTTTACAATTAGATTAGATTCTGTACATCAGCTAACCGCCTCACATAAACACAGCCTCTTACCTAAGAAAGCAGATGGTGAGACAGTTCCGTTGCTACGGGAGACCATTACACTGATGCCGGTCTCCACAAAAGGGACAGAGAAATCCACGACCTCTGATCTCTCCTCATTGATAGTCAGCGAGCCAATGGCCATGTCCGCTCGCTTGTACACCACCTAAAGGGGACAGGAATCAGCGGTAAGAGAGAAATCTAATTAATATTTCCTGTAGCGGTCGTAGATAGACAAAGCCAATCTTTTACAGTCCACAAAGGTTCGTTTCCAGGTGAGATAGTGACATTTCCTCACCCTGACCCTTTGCACACTCTCAAATGAGCCTGCATGGGAAAGGCCAAGGATTCAATCTGGTACAAATACTGAACACGTGTCTCCTGTGCATCTCTTTAGCATACAAAATGAGCTAAGGCCCGTCTCCTCCCTGCCACCATCTACAAAAACCTGAAAACCGCTGTGTCTGCTGATTGTACAAGTGAAATGTTAATCTACATTAGACATGGCACATCCGCTCTTCAGAGCAAATCAGCAGAAAAATGAAGCGAAGCGGAAAGCAAAGCACCCTCCCCTCAACTCTGCCAAGTCTCTGGATTACCTGATCAAAGAATGGCAGGCTTTGGAACATCTGATCAAAAGACAGACATTAGTTTGAGAAAACAAAATTCGCTTGGCCTTTTGCATGTGAAAATAGATTCGACAGACAGCTCTGGCCCGGGCTCAAGTTATAAATGATAGAGCAGGAGTGCGCGGTGGAACTGTTTTGGAACCCGTGACAACTGGCGTTTGGCAAGTTCCCTCTGGGACAAAGATAGAAACAGCAGGGCGCTTCAATGAAACAGCAGCCCCCGTATCGATCGCAGTATGTGTGTGTGAGCATGTGTATATGCTTGTCTGTTCATGTGTGCCTGTTTTTTTTTTGTTTTTTTTGCCAGCATCTCTGTGTCTTTCTTGATGGGAGATCATGAACCTCAGTCAGCATTGCCAAGAAAACATCAAGGACTAATCACAACTAGCCAGGGGGTGTCTGACAATGTGTGTGTTTGTGCTTCTATGTGTTCTGTGTGTACTGCAGGGAAGTTATTATAGTTTAGTGTTTTCATTAGTTTTTATTTTTATTTGGTTTTTAATTTTTGTTTTCGTTACTTTCCAGAGTGTGTTTGTGCGTTTCAGTTAAAGGAGTAATATGTAACGAATGAGTACAGCAATCCAAATATGGACTTGGAGCCATAGACTGTATATTAAATGCGGTGAAATCCTGTCTAACATGCGGTCTATGGTTGAAGCGAGTTGTTTCCACCCATCCCCTCCCCAACAGACTCAAGGAAGTTCAGGCAAGCTGCAGAAACACTGCAAGAGCACAACTTTGGAAGTTGATCCGTTGTTTGTAACTGACAAATATCTGTCAGTGTAAAGTTAACAAAAGCCCTGAAAATACACAGTCTGGAGTTTGAGTTCAGTCACTGTCCGTCTTTCTGCCAGCCAGACTCCATTAACATATTGCTCAATTTAACTGTAATAAACATCTACTCCTTCTAAAAGATTATTATTGATTTCTTCGGACTCATAAACAAACACTAACTCATTCTGTGAACATTTGGCATTAATTTGAACTGTAATTAGTGTGAAACGGGCAAACAATAACATTTATGGGCCAGAACAGAAAAAAGAAGGACACTGCAGCTATCTTGATGTTGTCACAGAAGCGAGTATATCAACTTAGCATGTTTCCTTAATCTTTGATGGCATATCATGGCTATTTCATGATTTATTAATATAGATTTACAGATACAGGTTTTTAGTTGTTGTTTTTTTTAGAATTAGTTTCCATATTTAAGATAATATAATTTTTTTTTTTTATCATATGGGGACTATTTGCTATTTGTCAGGGGCAACAATTAAAAAGTTGAATTAGGTATTACAATACCAACACAACACATTGTGAAGGCAATTGACTTGTAGTCATGCAGACATCCCAGTCTCAATAAATATATGTGCCAGTGATGCCTCATGCTTGTTGTGCTGACAAATTTGACCAAATTGAGAAAGACTGGAACTAAAGACATTTTCTTTATATTTTTGTATTTTTGTTTAGTTTCTTTTGTAAGTACACATTGTTTCAATTAATTTCTTTATTTTTTTCTGAAATTTAGTTTTTATTTCTTATTTCAGTTACCTAAAATGTTTTTTTCACATCTAGTTTTAGTTAACTATAATAACCTTGCTGCAGGAAAGTGTTTGCAGGAGAGTGTGTTGTATTCACAGCACATTTTAGCATTCATGCTTGTCCATCTAATTTGACCAACTGTGCATTTTTTGTCCTCTATTACAGCGTATTTGTGTGCACATTTGTGTGTGTTTGCAAGTGCATGTGTATGTGTAATAAATGACAGCTGTCTGATTGCTCGCGGTGGTTAAGTGGCCATAACTCTCACAGCGATTGATGTGGCGCATAGCGTTTAACTGGTCACCCAGGACGCAGGAGCACAGGCTGAGGAATGCTACAATGCGGCTTGTCGACTGAAAATGCAACAGAAAATAAGCAGAGGCATAAATATAAACCCTCATACACACACACCATTCACACATAGGCAAGTGACACGGGACCGACATTGAGAACACATTGCTCACAAAGGCAGACAGGCAGAACGACAGGCACCCCCCTCCCACACACACACACACACACGCACACAAACACACACACACACACACAAAGACTTGCCTCTCCAATCATGCCGTTCCAAACCCCATCAATTTTCTTCCCATGTTTCCCATTGGTCACTAAGTAAAGGTCATAGGTGAAACCGACAATCTTGGCCAATCTCTTGAGGATGTCAATACAGAAGCCCTTGCAGCACTGCTTCATGGGAGCCACGCCTTCATGGATGGCACTGTGAAAGAGTCACAGAAGAAAAGTGTCAAACAAAAAGCCTTAAAAAATACTTTCTGATTGGTGTGTAATGGTGCATTTCAGCATTGGATGAGTTAGGAAAGGAAAGGAAAGGAAAGGAAAGGAAAATGGTCACACAGAAGGAATACTGTGGCCAGCTCCTTGGTGACAGGTTTGATCGACCAGTGTAGGATAGGTGCTGTCATCCCTTCAGAAGCTGATGAACCATAAAGCTCCACTGTGGTCATATCTGATTCTAGACCCCTGAGTCATTCCACTGATCCTCTGGAGAGCAGTCTGTTATTGATTATGGTCAGGGAGTGAAGAGGCCACAGTTTTGATAGGTGATTGATGTCTCCTCAATTGGATGGCATCATGAGAGCTTAGGATCTCCATTCATAACAGACAGAGAGCTATGATTCTTGAGTCAATTGGACCTTTCTCATCATTATTTCCTTTCATTTCACATAATTTTGGGGGAAACATTATCATGTGGAATAAATCAAAAACATAAAATCATTCATAAACTAATTTAAAAAGGGGAAAAAAAGTTTAAAATGAAAAGGATTCAAACCTGGCATTGAGGGGTCGTCTGCAGGGCACTGAGTCACGGATGCAGGTCCCGGATGCAGGGTCAGCCAACTCCACGATGACAAATGGCCTTTCCTCCAGTGTGACAACACGCAAGTGCTGGGCATCATCAGGTGGTTTAAGGAATGGCCCGTAGCGGGACCAGGCTGGGTACCGAAGTCTCAGCACACCGTTCTCCCACCAGCCTACCTGGGGGAACAGACAAGAGAAACATTAGAGAGGGGTGGAGTACACAATCTCACAAATTAAAAAAAAAAATCTAGCTGAGATAAAGTATTAGAGGTCACCAAAATAGCTTTGAAGACACTGGGTGACAGGTAAGGAAATTATGTTTTGACTGTCTGCCTCAAATTTGCACATAGAGATCAATATGTGACCAAATCACTGACTAACGTGACATGACATAATTCCAAGTTATGTCGATTTGGATGTTGTTTTAATCCAGACGTTTTACTGCTGGACGGGACACGGGATGTGTGTGCATGTGTGTACCTTTACCAAACAACACCTGAGCTAGCTAGCTGCTGTGCTGATAGTCAGTGAACACCTCCAAATCACAGCCTGTCAACTTGTTAAACCACAGTCATTTTCTGTCTGGAAAACATTGCAAATGTAGTACCATTTACTGTCATAAATGTAAAGTAACTTACTCAGTACTAGACTAGTTGTAATGTTTGTACTGGAGAACAAAGCAAAAATATTTGACTAAAATGAATGAGTGAATGAATGATCACCAGCACAGTCGGTCAGTATTGTGCATGCTTATGAGAGTCTGTCCGAAAGTCGATTTTAGGCTATAAGTGATGTTCTTAAAATAAATGTGTGCATACAAGGCACAGATCAGATGCCTTCAATGATAAACCATCTTAAGAACATACAAATATGTTTTTATGTTTAATGTTTTTTACGTAGATGTTAAGTGCAAATTTTTATATTATGATTAAGTAATTTTCTATTTTTGATACTTGTATAATCACCTATAACCACATTGATTTTTGTGTAATTGTGCAGGCTTAAACACTGTATCAAACATATTTTAGAATCAAAAAGTTACAGAATATAACATCAGTCACAAAAACAGTGTTTTACTATCACGGAGGTACTCTAAATTTAATTTGAAATGATTGTTTATTAAATAGAATTTTATAAAGCCTATTCTGTTTTATAACAATAACAGTGCCTTGACCTTAAACGCTTACTTTGTCACAGACAATTACATTAATGCCTTCAGAATACAGCATAATACAAATGACCTGCAATAATCACTGTATTAGACTGATTTTTTTCCCTTTTTTACATGATACAGCAGGAGGAAAATAAATTGTACAATGCTGTATATCCAAACTGTGGCTAACAGAGATGAATGAACATCTCCCTAACAGTCTAAACAAAAAATAGTATAATAAGCATCAGAAAGTTTGTATTTACTGCAGGGTTATAGTATTATTTTGCATTATAATGTACAGGTATTATACTTTTACCAGGCAAATGCAGGTAAAATATTAAAGTGGCTGGTAGATTTCAGACACAATGTAGTAATTTACTACTGAGTGGCTGATGAATTTGAACATTTAGCTCTCAGCGGCTGGTAGATGTATACAGGTTATTGTGCCCACTCGCTCTTTTTTTTGAACACCAGGCCCTGAATATTCATTGTTATGTGGGTTGGGAGCAATTGCCTGACACATTTGTGCATATGCGAAGCCTACACTAATTGATGGGGTTACAATGTTTATCCAGACATGTTTGTACTAGCCATTTACTTTAGTGTCAAATCAGACATTGAAGAAAATAATAATAATTTATATATAATGCCTTTGAGTAGGATGAAAGCAACTCTCAGATTCTTGCTTACACAAACAGTGCTTTACTGAGGGAGCTGTGGTGACAGGGGTGTTTCTGTGGCGAGCAGAAATCCTTATTTCTAACCTCTTGACCATTGAATAGCTTCGAGCCGTAGTTGCAGTTTAATTTCACTTGTTTTAATTGAATAATTTTTATGTGAAAAGCTCTGGTCAAAATACATTTTAGAGGCGTTTAAGCACATGTGCAGAGGGTAGATTCACGGCTACAGATGTCATTGCAGTATGATTTTTAAAATCTGTTTGTGAATGATGCTGTGAGACCACATTGTTCCGTGTCCACTGTTGACCTGAAAATGTCTGTCAAGCTTTCCTTTGGCTGTGTCATTGTTTCTCCCTTCTCTTTGCATTTAGTTGTTTATATGCACTCTGGATGTGTTGGATACTGGTGCCTGGCATACTGAGACTTTTGCACGAGGCAGAACCACACCCGAGAAGAGTCAGTGCGGCGTTTTGTTTTTGTAAACCTTCTTCTTGCAGCACCACTTGACACATCTTGGTGTGATCACCTGATAAAAGTCTCATCTAAATCTCATGACAAGTGTAACTGAGGCTAACCACCCCCATCTGACCAGGAGCTCATGGTCCTCCCCTTGGCACCATGAGACTGTGCTATAGAACACTAATTTTTGAAGTTTACAAAGTGAAATTCTTGTTTGATAAATAACTTCAAATGGTCAACAGTCCTGGCTCTCTGTTTAATTTTTTGTGCCCCATAATGTACCACACAGTCTTCAATAGGAGAAAAATCTGGA
This sequence comes from Lutjanus campechanus, assembly GCA_027495735.1. Lineage (NCBI taxonomy): Eukaryota > Metazoa > Chordata > Actinopteri > Lutjaniformes > Lutjanidae > Lutjanus > Lutjanus campechanus. The sequence goes on along the minus strand of JAJHUR010089984.1, from coordinate 37,777 downwards.
CTGCTGGCAGGTCCATCTAGTACCTAAACTCTTATTACGAAGCCACACTGTTGTAAAACATGTAGAATGTGTCTTGGTGTTGTCTTGCTGAAATTAGCAGGGATGTCTCTGAAATTGATGTCATCTGGATGGCAGCATATGTTGCTCCAAAACCTGTACCTTTCAGCATTAATGGGACTTTAACAGGTGTGACAGTTACCCATGATGCTTTGGGCACTAACACCCCCCCAAACATCACAGATGGCTTTTGAAGTTAGTACTGGTAACAATTTGGATCGTCCTCCTCTTTAGCCTGGAGGACATGACATCCATGATTTGCTAAAACATTTTGAAAAGCACACTTTTCTACTTTGCGTCAGTCCAACTCAGATGAGCCCGGGCCCAGTCAGCAGCATTTCTGGATGTAGTTGATATTTGGTTTTCACTTTGCAAGGTGGACTTTTAACTTGCATTTGTAGATGCAGCAACAAACTGTGTTGACTGACAACAGTTTTCCAAAGTGTTCCTGAGCCCATGTAGTATTCAGAGTTCAGTGTTAGTTTTAAACCTTACACTTATGTGCAGAGATTTCTCCAGATTCTCTGAATTTTTTGAAATTATGGAATGTAAATGGTGAAATCCTTAAATTGCATTGTTCTTAAAATGTTGGACTATTTGCACATGCAGCTTTTCACAAAGTTATGAACCTCACCCTATCCTTGCTTGTGAATGACTGAGCCTTTCGAGGATGCCCTTGTCATACCCAGTCAGGATACTATCACCTGTTACCAGTCAACCTGTTAACCTGTGTAATGAAGCTCAGCATAAGTTCAGTCAGGAAGACCATCTTATGCCTCATTCATCCATAACTGTCTTTCTCTCCCTGCTCTCTTTTAACCCACTTATTCTCAATCAGCTATTCATGGGCGTTCACTCCAAGTTAACCAAACAGATTTAGCCACAGTCTCCATCAGCCAATCATGTCGTGTGCCAGAACTTTAAATCTGTTCTCCTCTCTGCTGCTTTCAGCTGTCATTTCTGCACGGAATTGTTGCGACCCTCCTCCACCCCATTCTCCTCCAGTTCTTCTAATCCAGCGCCCAGGTTGAGCTCATCAGAAGTCCAGTCCTCATCTCATCCAGATCATCAGCTGTCCCTTCACCACCACCACCAGTGTCTAGACCCTGTCGGGGGGTTTCTTTACTAATGACGGGTTCACTCCCCCCTTTATCTTGATGATGTCACGATGGAGTCTAACCACCAAAGACTTTTCACATTTTCTCTAAATCGTGCACATGTCAAATAAATATACTTGTAAACCCAAAGCAAGTCTCTCCTGACTGAAATGTTCCAAACAGGTGTTTGAGCATTCACAGCTTTCCCAGTCTTTTCTTAGGCCTGTCCCAACTTGCAGGCATCAAATTCAGAATGAGAGTATATTTACAAAATACAATGAAGTTAATCAGTTTGAACATATCTTGTCTTGTACTGTATTCAGCTGAATACAGTACAGACATATTTGCAAATCATTGCATTCTGTTTTTATTTATGTTTTACACAGCATCCCAACATTTTGGCAACTGGGGTTTTACATGCAGACATACAGTTAACACACATACAGATATTTATATAAAAATACACAGAGGAATATGAGTTCTTGCAGGCCAGTAGAGTAAAGTAAAGTTTGGCAGCTTTGTGCAGCCTGTCTGTCTGTGTAATGCAAATGCTGGCAGCGAGAAGAGGAGGAGGTGGCAACAATGACAGTATTTCGACTGCACTTCGACCGCAGCTCCGCAACAGACATTCAATCAAAACACACTCAGGGAACACAGACGGGAAACAGATAAAGCTTACAGGAGAACACACTACTCTCTATCAGACAAATACCCTGGAAAAACCCACACACAAACGTCAGAAAAAGAACAGCAAAGAAATACTACTTCAGACTTTTCAAATTGCTGAAATATTTTGGGGCAGAGAAAGTATTCTAGTTTGGAGCAAAACTTTGAGGACTGGGAACCAATTTAAACTAAAACGTTGCCGTTTAGTGGCTGTGAGTGGCGTTAATAAATGTTCATTAAATTCTGGTAATATCTTGTAACATCTAGCTCTGTGTGCTGAATCTGTAGCTGAAACAAGCCATGTTAATGCTGGACAACCTTCAGTACTAGTCTGCAGTGTTTCAGTAAGCTAAGCTGGGTGCTCCCGGGCTCTAGGTAATGGTGCAGTCATTGTAAAGAGAACATTAAATATTCAGGGAGAGCCAACAGCGTGGATGTGCATAATAGGCAGATACAGGCGTCTTATCCTCATTGTGGGTGTGTGTGTGTATGTGTGTGTGTGTGTATGTGTATGCAATAGGGTTTATGCAAGAAGGGTGTAAGCATATGTGTGTGCGCATACAGTATGTGCCCTCATTTGTGTGCACACACATGTGGATGTCTGTGTGTGAGTTCTAAGAGTGTGTTTGTGTGTGTATGTGGGCGGGTATCGTACCCTGGGTTTGCACAGAGTCGAAGGACCAGCGCAGGAGCTTCTAATTGAAAGGGATTTGAGGGATATGGCAGGAGTCAGCATGTTACGACACGCTGAGACTGGACTCTGGTGGGCTGTTAAAACCAGCGGGAGGTTGAGAACCACCAATGTGTGTATTTGTGCATGTGTATGTAAGCTTGTGTGTGGGTGCGTCGGTATTTGTATTTGTGTGGTGTTTGTGATTATGTTCAGTTGCAGTGAGCATGTTCTGTGTGTCTTTATGCATGTACACTGTGGTGTTGAGGTGCTGGTGTGTGGTTGAGAAAATGAGCATCGCTCTCTCTTCTGACACTGACAAGGGTAAAATCCCGGCGTATTAAAGGGAGAACATCTCCAACAGGTGACAAGGCTTCGTATTAAGGATTTCTGAACAAACCACAGCTTTATAGAATATGCATGACATGCCAGGGGTACTGGTGCCTGGTAGAGGCGCATGCAGTTATGTAGACAAGGCACTCAAACGCACAAAACAATGGGGAGTCTACAACCAGATGGTAATGACACCCAGAAATCTTCAGCAGTATTTAAATCTGCATTTCATTTTACAGTAAAAGACCTGAGAACAACAAAGGCAGCAAATCAGAACAAATCGGCAGCTATTGATCACAGCAACAAGAGAACATTGCTTTCAGCAAAATGACAGAGAATCAAATGCATGAGTAGATGTGTTTGACTACAGGGCTGCAACTATTGATTATTTTTATTATCGACTCAAGGATAGGTTCACATTTTTTAAATCTGTGTAAATCCAATTCCCTCAGACCCATTTGTACATTTAAAGACTGAAGCATTCTTCCTTTCTATACTGGCTGTGAACTAAGTGTCTCTTCATAGTGCTAATGAATCCAATGATGTAAGACATGGGGGACAAAATCCACAGTCCTCATTTTGTGTAGAAATGTATCTCAAAATTCAGCCAAAGCTAAGCGAAACTCCAACAGTCTGAGTTAGTTAAACCATGTGGGTAATCCTCCAAGGTTACAGCCGTTTTGTTCAAATTTCCTTCTTTGTGTTTCTCTCCGTCTGCTGCTTCTCAGCAAGTAAACACTGCTCAGGAAATCACAAAGAGGGAATTTTGTACTAATGAGAAAGGATAACCTTTTGATTTGGATAACTCAGAGGGCTGAAGCTTCATATTAGCCTCACCTTAACTTTAAAATGCACTTTGCACAAAACCAGGGCTGTTTATTTTGTCCTCTGTTTTTCACCATGGAATCACACAAGGAAGGTATTACTTCACAACCAGTAAGAAGAAGAGGGAAGATTATAACCAGTGTCTTTAAACATACGTAAGGGCATGCACGTATTGTATTAATGTGATACAGACTTGAAAACACGCCAACCTACCCTTTAACAGGCCTGGACGATAAAACAGTAATGATAGACACTTCATCAATAGTAATAAGAAAATTGTTCAATAGTTTCACTTAAACTGATTAAATGTAAACTGACATGAACACACATAACGAATATGGCCTGGCTCATCATCAGCTTATCATATCGTGCAAACAGACAATCGTTTAACAGGTGTGTTGTTCAGTTGCACCATCTACATATGACACAATAGCGTGGAATGAGAAAATGAGTGCAGACTGTAAAGAAATTGCTAATATAAAAATATAGTTCAGCTTGCTTGGGCTGGGTATTAATAATCTGCTCAATACTGTTAACTGTTACAGTAATATTACTGTTATTACTGTTTATAGTAATATTGAAACTTCTCCCTTAAAACAATACCTGAATTAAATCCTTTTTCTACCCAAATCTAGAAATAAAAGATTAATTTTGCTCAAACCCAATCACCACAAGTGTTCTTGATTTCAGTGCAACATGTGATTAATTCACTACTGCAGCAGCTACAGCCCACACAGTCTGCGGTGTGGTCAAGTTGAGCACAATATATTTCAAGGAGTTTGCAGTTCAGAGATGCCAAAATTGACAATGCTGGGTGTAATTATACAGTTATTTAATAAATGTTTTAGTTATTCAGACACTTGGTGTTGGCACTGTATGCAACTGAATGCTTCCATTTAGATGATGAGTATCAAATGATGTAGAAAAAAAAGGTATCAAATTAAGTGCTCCATTGATATCACTATCATTTTAAGGGTAGTGGTATTGTAATTTTTTAAAACATACCCAGCCTTACAGATCACCAGTATGGCAGTTTTTTTTTAGTCTATAAAGTCTATTACTTGTGTGCCTTGATAAATAAAATGGTTAATTTCACAGTAAGGCAGTTAAATACAAAATAAAGTGGTTAATTTCAACCTTTTTTTCTCCCGATCTTTATTAAAAATGGGTCATTAAAATGCTAATTATCAATATCAACTGAAATTAGACCTTTTATTGTGATAAATTTTTCAGCTATATTGCCTAACCCTACCTTTAATGGTTCTTTAAAAATGATTAAATCCATCCATCACAAGTTTCCAAATGCCATGGTGATGTCCTCACATTGCTTGTTTTTCATGACCAATGGTCCAAAACTCTGAGATATTCAATTTAAGATGATCAAAACACAAAAAGAAAGCAAATCCTCACATTTTAGAGGCTTGAAACTGAGAAGTTATTTTTGCTTAACAAGTGATTTTAGATAATTAATAAATTATGAGAATTGTGATGATTATATTTCTGTCAATCGACTATCAGTGCTATAAATGTGTGTATGTGTGTGAGTGTGCTTCAACCAGGAAATAGCAAAGAGACAGCAGAAACTGAACAGTAGGAGCACACAAAGCATGGTCAAATGGTCAGCAGCCAGCTTCTCTCTTCTGCCTCAGGCACTGATAGCCAAAGTGAACTTTACATGAAAATGAACCCATGGGACCCGACTGTCCTCACTGTCAGGTTTATGTTCTTATTTCAGATGTCAATGCAGCAGAGATCTGCTCCTCTAACGCACACAGAGAGCTTAAGACTCAAGAACACTGCTCCAATCAGCACAAAACCTGCTCTGGGTTCAATATCGAAGCACTTGTCCTTGCAGTTGTTCCGAGAGGATAAAATTACAGTTTTCTCAAAAATCTCAAGATTCAGAACAAAATAATATACAATCAAGTGATTGAACAGAAAACATGCCCCTTTCTCTTCTAAAGTTAGACTCAGAGCATAAAGAACTGATGTCATGTCCTTACATCTTCCCATCCACGTCCAGGTGTCCAGGAAATTACATCCAGGAAGGGGTTGGCCAGGTAACCGTCACTATTGAAAGAGTAGTCTCGACCACCGAGTGTAATGTTGCTGAAATACCTGTATGCCGATGGATATAGACAAAAGAAGAAAGGACACAGTAAGAAAATGACAGATCAAACACATAATAATAGTAAATTAATTGTTTTCTTGGAGGAGATGAGGAGAAAATAGGATTCATAAGGTTGGTTTTGATGCAACAGTAAGCCTGCCCTATTGTCTTCCCATTTGAAACTAAGTCACAGCACCTCTGTGGTGACGGTGAATGCTTGTCTGTTAATCAAATCTACAGACAAATGATCAGACACACAGAATTGTCAGGACCTTTGAAGTCAAACAACTGCTGCTCTTCGCGTCGGCTGCAAGCTCTATGGTTTGTCTGATAATCACACAGGACAGACGCTCTAATTGTCTCCGCATGTCATCTTGCTGGCTTCAAAACAAAAAACCTGAAAGCCTTTTTTTTTTCTTACATGACAGAAAGCCTCATATGGAACAGCAGCTTGTAGTTACAGACAGTGAACAGCAGGTAGCAGTGCAAAAAATGGAAATGAAAACATCTTCCTTCTCTGTTCTTGGACATAGTTCATAAACAAAGAAGGAAGAATCCATTAATCATTTCCCCTTTAATTGCCACACTGTTTGTGCTGTGGTTCATTTAGGAAAATTACTGCAAATAAACTAATTAATTATATGTTTGGCTTATTTTCACACTGAACAAACTTAGAGTAGTCTTTCTATTCAATAACGTGTGTGTGGTGTGTGTATATGGATCAGGAATGACTGGCGTTAAAAATGAACTAAGACGATAACCAGAACCACTTGTGCTACCTGTTAGAGTGTGCCGCTGCCTGTTTGCACAGCCTACGAGGAATATATTAAAGCCGGCTCATTAATATACATGAGACATGGTCCGCTTGCTACAGATGCTGGGGTAATTTTGCCAACTCACAACTACACGCACCAACAACATCTATTTTGCATGGATGATAGCCAGCTCCAAATTCAGATATCCCCTCTGTGCCTGCTCCCTGACACAGAATCTACCAGCTCCACCCATACACCTTCCAGCTCATTCTGGCGACAAACCAACTAATTTCATAGAATACACCTTATCCTGTCTCTATCCCTTTTTCTTCCTTTTTCACATATTTTTTTTTCTGGAGCCTGCCAACTACCTTGTACATACCCCCAAACCTTACATTTCTTTTCCTTCTGTCCTCACATGCTCCCTTTACTCTGTAAAAATAAACTGTTTTAACTTAAAAAAAAACATTTTTTGATTTTTTTTAGGTCATTTTGTCAATCTTCTCTCATCAAATAAAAGATGTACAATAAGCTGAACCAACAACCCTTCAGAACACTGAACGTTACAAACAAATTTGATTTCTTTTTACATTTTATCAGTTTAAAAAGTCAGTTCTTCATTTCATATACAGAACTTACAGCTGCAGCTGCTCCTGTTGGAGCTACTACTATATCCCAACACTGTTACAAAGACAATATGTAAAACTGCACCATGGTTCATCATTATGTTTTCATTATTGTGAAAAGAAACAACCATGACTTAACCCTAAAATGTTTTAGAGACACAAAACAAGTTTTCATCATTTTGGTTTCTTCAAACTATAAAAAGAAGGGTCTCAAGAGAGTTTTAAGCCTCAAACAGTGCATTCTGGGAAGCTGATAATATGCTGATCATGTTTCATTAGAAACGTATTTAGTGATTTTATTTGTTGATTGAACTCAGCACAGTACATCCACTCAACTCATCATTTCAAGTCAAAAAACTTCAAAATTTTAAGTTTATTAAAGTTAAATGCAGAAGATGTAAGTTCTGCATAGTTTGATGACATCATAAAGTAGCACGGGATCATGGGAGTTTTATATTTCACTGTTAAACAACCACCATTGCTAATGAAAATGTATAAATGTATGACTCAGGCATAAATCATGTTTACGGACGAGGTAATGTTAATGTTTTATTCATATTACATTTTGTCACGTTCACCAACTTCCTTTCTCGTTCTCTGAACAGTCCTCCATAGCCCCTTACCTCATCCTGCCCCGGAGTCTCTGCGTCTGATTGGCATCCGTCATGCAGTTGGTGACAAAGTTCGGCCCACCCGTCGTCCCGTAATCCTTGCGCGTCGCCACTGCCCCGTGAGTCAGCACAGACACACCCCGAGCAATCCTCCGGCGAGGTTCGTCCCTCCAGCCCTGGGGCCGCACGGCAAACAGAGCCCGGGGCAGGTTCTCCATGCCCAAACCTGAGAGAGCTGGCCCCACGGCAAACCACATGTGTGAGGCTCCGGCCTGACCGGCGGCCCAGGCAGCTTGGAAGACCAGCTCAGCCTCCTCCTGGGAGCAGTACAGCAAACGTACCTGGAGGACAGCAGGAAGGCAGGGAGGGAACAGGGACGAGGGGAGACACACACACACATACACGCTAGTGAGATAAGGAGGGGACAGGGGAGACGTGGAGAGAGACAGAGGGTGGGAGAAGTAAGGGGAGAAAGATAGAGCTGGAGCAGAGGTGCACCTGAGCGAGGAGGGGAGAAGTTGGGTAGGAAAGGCCATATCAAGAAAAAAACAAGGATGCTGGGGGAGGTAGGAGGGGAGATAGCTGTAAGCTGATGTGATAAGGTCCATGGGAGTCGGGCATATGATTCGGAGGGAGAAGCCAGAAAGAGGGAAGACTGCACGGCTGAATGTGATGTGTGCTAACCAGGAGGTGCAGGAGGCAATGGGGGTCAGTGCTTAATGAGCTTGAGCCTGATGAAACAAGTTACAGTTATGAATAATGAAAATAGGAGTAAAACAAGAATGGGGAAAACTCTAAGTGGAGGAGTAGAGAAATAGAGAGGTAGAAAGAGGCAGGGAAGCGAGGGGAGGAGAGGGCGGTTAAAGACCAAACACACCTGAGGGAAAACAAGGGGGAAGAGGTTAAACTCTGACATGTGTTATTAAAAGCAGGGTGGAGAAAAGACCTGGAGACAACAGGAGATGTTGGGGGTTGGGGGGGACAAAATGAGCGGATGGAGGGAAGTAATCAGAGGTAGGAAAACAGAGAAGTCACTCCTTGGAGAACAGAAAAGAGGAGGGGGGCAGGGGGATGGCAGAGAAAAGCAAAGGATGACATATTTTGGTGAAATTGGGGCCTGGAGAGATAAGAGATATTTGCGAAAGAAGGGGGTGGGATGATGGAGAGAGGCTGGGGAGAAGGAGAGAAGAAAACGTTACAGAGAAGAGAAATTCAACGTAGAAAGAGCAGTGACAGTGGATGAGCTCTCTGCTGCAAGTGCTGAGGTAAGGACAGAGGAGGATGGAGAGGAGGCGGGGGTAGAAATTGACCATAAAAGGTTTTAAGGGGTTAGAGGGGAAATGGAGAGAGAGAAGGAAGGGATCGACAAGAGGAAGATAAAGCTGAGCTGAGCGGAAACGGGGGGAATGGGGGTTAAATGCTGACAAATACATAAGAAAAGCAAGAGTGAGAGCATTTAAAATTAAACAAGTACATAAAAAATGACGAGTGGAGAAAAAAGACAAAGGGGAATCGAAGGACAAAAAGACAACTCTTTCATGAAAGAGGAGGAGGAGGGGGCGAGTCGAGGAAACAGACTGAAAGCACATTTTGAGAATTGCGCCTTCATTGAATTTTGAACTGTAATGGCTTGGCAAAACAATCCTGCCTGTATGCCAATAAACCTCCAGTGAATTAGGCAGGGAATGAGAGTGACAGAGGGGGAGGAGGACGGAGGGAGGAAGAAGGCGACAGACAGAGAGGGAGACTGAATTAAGGAGGGAAGAAAGGAGAGAATCAGAGTTATAAACATACACACACGATATCTAAAGACGGGAAATGGAGAAAGAGAGGAACATAGAACAGAAAGAGAGAAAGAGCAGAAGAAATACTGACAAGGCAGAAGCTGGAAGAGGAATGGAAAAAAAGACAGACAGTGAGAGATTTGAGTAGAAACTGACCCAGAGACCTGCATCAATGTAGAGGACATAACCTGGGATGGGTATTATCAGCAAATAAAGGATTTATAATGAAATATTGGTATCGGCTCTAAAGATGATGCCTTAATTTTATGAGTGTGACACAAGTATGTCTGCAGTGTGGAGGTTTTTTGAAGTGGATATCAGAGTTGGCGTTTGCAATGATTACTCAGCATCAGTCATGTGAGGAGGAGCCAATCACATTCTTTCAGCAATACAATTTTAATTGGGCCATCTAAAGAGCAGTCATCCTGATCATTACAACAAATTAGTGAAGAACAAAGGAGAAAAATTCTGTCAGCAGTAGTTTTTGTATTTTGGCCAGTGAATGTGTCCATTTTAAAAGACAATGTACCTTATTTTGAAGAGCACCGTATTTTATTTTGAAAAGCATTGTATTCTGTCGCTGCATCTGCCACCTGGCCATCACGATTAGAGTTGGCAGAATAATATGTTAATTCCAGAAGAGACTTGATAATGAAAATATGTGCATACATCGCTAACGCCATTGACAAAAGGCCAAAGTGAGTTGGAAAATATCAATATATCGGATATCAGCAAATATCCATTATCGTGCATCCTTAGACATAACCATATATGTGGAAGAGAGAGAAAGAGCATGTAATGCAAAGACACACAGCATCACTAAGCAATCAAAGGCATTTATTAGCCCTGCAGTTGAGAAAAGCTAAAAGAAGAGGGGTGGGGGGTTGTTGTGAAAAGCAAGAGGGTTAAAAAGCAAAGCACTGCGTATAGGCAACCCGCTGCAGGCAGTATGTTATATTAACAGTGACACTGGCAGAGTGGAGTCTAAGGAATCCAATACACACCCTTACAGACACAAACACACACACACACAGTCGCGCGCACACACACACGCAGAGCTGCAGTGACCATGCTGGGACATTAGCGATGACATTGAGACCCAGACTAAACTGAGCCAGCGGAGAGCAGAGCAGTCTGTGGCCGGGAAGACATGCAGCAAGAGGAACGGATGGACGGATGGACTGAAGGAATGAAAGATAACCATACAGCGATGGAGGTGAAAGCAGGAAAGCAGCAGAGGAGAGTGAGCTTGTCTCTAGGCAAAGAAAAGCAGGAGGGGAGGAGAGAGCGGAGTGAGCATAAGAACACGGTGATGATGAGTGAAAATTTAAACATGGGGTCAAAGAGGAGGTTTAAAGGTTAAGAAATTATATAGGAAGTGTTGAAGGAAAATAAAACAAGAGGAGCAAGGGAAGTGAGAATGAAAGTTTGAAAGAATGAAGGAGAGGAAGGGGAGAATGAGCAAGGCAGTGTGGGAGGAGAGGGAGCAGGCATGAAACACACCAGAGGTACAAGCCAAAACCACAAGTCATTCTGCTCATCAATGAATCAATGTGAATTTGAAATGTTGAGGGACTTTTTGTTAAACCATCAAAATATCAAAGAAGAGATTGATGCTGTTACCAACTTTATATAGACCTATATAGAGACGGTAACTAGAATGAAGTTAAAGATAGAGAGTGAAGAAAGAGAAGAAGTTATGTCTGGATCGAAATGGAATCATGAATTGGATAAGGTGATGTTGAGGTCAAAATCTCTCATTACTAAAGATGGGCATACACTGTACTACTGTACTAAATGTTGCAGTTAAATTCCAACTCCTACTGTAAATCATCCGCGATGTAAAGCCAAAGGCCATGATTTATATGCTCACACTGTACAATCAGATTGTCAAGCCATGACCTGAGCGCTCACACCGTACGTGTATAAAATATAAAATTAAATGCAAACCATTCTGGCTAATAACAATTGTCAATAAAGATTTGTTTGAAAGCTCAGAGACAGGTAGAAGTTTGTTTGCTGGCAATAACAGAGATGGTTTATGCTAACAACGCATCTCTTCATCTGTGCCATTATGTGTGCTGAAACTCAAAAAAATAAAAATAAAAAAAACCAGAAAAAAGCTCTGGCATACAATGTGAAAGATGTAGACAGTATGCAGTATGGCCTATTCATTTTGCACAGAGAATTGGAAGTAAGCTTGCTACATTTTATTGTCCATATTTTCCATCCACATGACACCCTGTGTCACCATAGCAATTTCAGACTCTCTTGGGCCTTTTCCACCAACACAGATGCAGCTCCATTCGAGTTCAAGCAGCTAATTTTTAACAGTTCTGAGCTTTTCCACCAAAAAGAAATGGGCTTGGAACCCAGAAAGTTGGTTCCCAGCTGAAACCAAAAAATAGCAGGTTTTCAATGACAACCAAAGTGGGTGTGTCATATTCTACAGGTTGTTCTGCATTGTGCAATTCCCTGTGTTGATGACGTCCTTGATCACAAAGGTTCCACTCAAAACTGCAGGAAATGTGGGCTGGTTCACCAGATAGCACCAAGGTTCCAAGAATCTTGAATGGAGCCGGCTTAAGAACCAGAGTTAATTTGGTGGAAAAGGGCCTCCGTTTGCCACACAGATAAGAGATACTGACCTCCGGGAAATGACGAGTGGCCCCCATACTACATGAAAAAAGAATGCCCAGCAAAGCTGAAATTCAGTCTAACCATAAAAATGGGTCGTACGGCTCTAAAATTGGGTCACAAACAGGATCAAATCGAACAGTGTATGCCCAGCTTAACAATGCTCACACCCACAGACCTTTATTTTAAATGCTAGTCAGAGATGTCAGAGTTTCCAAAAATACCAAATAAGTCATGCTAAATTTGGGGGGAAATGTGTGTAACAGCTGTCAGTATTTTTCTCAGTGTAAACATCATTTAAGTATCTTCAACAAAAAACTGGAACAAGTTGATACAGAATATTATACTATGTATGATACTGTCACAGAGTTTGGGATAAGATGTTTTGCCCACCTCAAAGCCACTTAAAGGGAAACAAGGGGAAAACTGTTAAGTGGTTAACGTCTTTTTCACTTTGCACAAAACTTTTTATACAGTGCCACAGGACAACCAGCCAGCAGATCAGATTGACTCGTGGTTTTTGTTGTACTGTTGAACTCTTTATGCCTTGGCAGATGGGAGGGGAAGAGAAGAACAGAGGGATAGAGGAGAGAGGGGAGAGAGAGATGCGGAGGGACAGAGGGAGAGACGAAGAAGGAAGGAAAAAGCTGGGAAGCCACCTGTCAAAGAGGGGGCCCCCAATGATACTCGCAGCACTTCCTCCCCTTTCCTCCCCCCTTTCCCCCCTCCCTCCCCCCTGTCTCACCTGCGCCTCGTTCTCCTTCAGCAGCCTGCGCGTGCGTGCCCCCCCAGGGTCGTCGGTCACGTTCAGGATCACCACACTCTTCTTCTCCCAGCCGATGAACGAGCCGTCCGTCAGGCCCTCCACCACAGACAGGAAGTCCTGGTAACCATGGTGACGTGTGGACACCACGGAAAAGGCTGTCCAGTCATACTCCTCCAGCACCTCAAAGATGACCTCTAATTGGAGGGCAGTAGAGGAGCTGAACTGGAGAAAGATGGAACCTGATTCCTGATTTGGGGAAGAGAGCAGCAGATTTGGTTTAAAATCTCACTGTAAAAAAACATTCTCTGTAGTTGTACTGTGTCTTAAACACAACTACAATACAGTGAGTAAGTAACAGACAGCATTTTCACTACAAAGAACTACAACTCTCCGGACTGCTAAATCTTTATGCACAACAACATTGAGGCATCACGGGGCTTGAAGTTTTTATGGAGCAGCAGCACTTGTGCAGCCGCAGGGCTAAAACAGCTCAGATTGTTGCACGAATTCTCCTATGACGTCCAGAAGGGAGTGTTTCTAAAAAGTCTGTTCAGGGGATGGGAGGGGATGAAGACTAGGCGGGGGTACATCTTCAAAGGAAGTTCATCAAAGTGCTACAATTTAATTCCTCAAGAGTAAATGGTTAAAACAGTTATTTGTAAGCACAAATGCAATGCTTTTTGTTGCTTTCTTCCCCCCCGTTTGGTGGTGAAAAGCATGTGACACTAGTTTCTCTGCACACAAATGTACAGTATACACACACACTCTCTTATTCACTCATACACACACACATGCTCATTGCCTCCCTCCCAGGAACATCAGAGGCAGAGCGACAGCCCCAGTTGGTGCCATTTACAGATCAAACACTGCAGAGTTTCAGCAGATCAGCGACCCTGACCTTCAACTTTCCCTCCGTCCCACCGGCACTTCCCCAAACCTTTTCTTCACAGAGAGGATGCGCGACATTGTGACATTGTAAGCTGTTATGACGATGTAAGCAGCTCTCCCTTTATACTTCACTGATAGTGCTGTCAATCCATACTGCTTCAGTATACAGCACGCACCTAATTAACACTGTCCCATTCACCAGGCCTCATATTTGAAGCTACACAATCACACGTCTAGGACATCTGCCCACTTGTATTCCTCTAATTCTCTCAGTCTCATACATACCCACATACACACAAGCCACATACACTTCCTCTTCACGCTCCCACCCATAGACAGTAGAGTTAGTGGACGGAGTTTCTGGGTCTCAAGTGCCTTAAACCTGCTTTCTGTCTGATAGCCACTAGGGGGTGACCCCAGTGGTTGCAAAAAGAAGTCCAATTGTATGGAGTCTTATAAGAAAATGACCCTTCTTCTCACTTGATTTATGATCTCAGTAAACAGTTTGCTAATAAGTTTATGGTCTCAATCGCTAGTTTCAAGTCTTCTTTAATACAACATGGTGCTCATTTTGCAAATTATGGTCCCATTTAGAGTACTGTAGACAATAAAGTTGGACATGCTTTAGGACGGGCCTACCATGTGATTGAGTCATTCTCAGTGATGTCCAGTGTAACACACGGGGCTCACGAAACTCGGATTAAACTGTCAAACTAGACAGTAGTTATAGTAGTTAAATATGGATCATGAATCTTATTTCTCGCTTAAAGCTACTACCAGGAACTTTCATATTTTATTGATTTTGGAGGCCGCTGTGGAGAAAAGCGGTATCCTTTTCACCACGTTAACCACAAAATATAACATCCAAAATAAAATTATCGAAAGAAAAATCTCCTGCTTCTTTGTAACTAGCTAACATGCTACCCATTGTGACACTGCGTGTGAAAATGTAAACACAGGCTTGTTTCATCTGATTTCAAGGAGTATCTGACCCAGTGACATCCATTAATAACAACCATACATAAATAGCCAGTCAAATAGCCAGTCTTCTCATAGGTGGTCTCGTTAACTCATGTAGGTCATACAGAGGCATCAGTCATGAAAATTAAAAACTCCTTATAGTAGCTTTAAAATGTTTTCAGAAACAGAGTACTGTTTAGTTATAATACGAGAACGCAACCAGGCAGACCACCATTCTTTCTTGAACCATCCAAGTCACAGTCCGTCACCCACTAGCCCCACACTCATCGGTACTGCGCATGCTGTGGTTGCAAAAACCAAGCTGGCAACCCTCATAAGGCTACCTCAGGCTTCAAAATGGTAGTCCACAAACCAATGGGTAATGTCACGGTGTCTACGTCCACTAATTCTCCTGTCTATGCTCCCACCCCCAACCCCACCCTCCCTCCTCCTACCTGTGGCATCCTCCCCAGCCCCGCTCCCCCTCCTACTGCCACTATGGGCAGTCCTGTTTGCGCAGAGACAAACTCCAGCATGGGGGCCAGAGGACCCCAGGCCGTGCGAGGTGGCCGCTCCTCTTCATAAACCAGACCCTGCAAGGGCCGCGCCGCTAGCAGCTCACACAGCTGGGACAGCACCGTCTTAGGACTACTGTCATTCACCTGGGAGCAAAAGATAGAGGCAGAGACAAATAGAGTTGACCAATTAGGGCAGTGTGCCTCGACCTAATGTTATTCATATGGAAAGTGTCTGTAGTATGCATGACATGTTGGGCTAACAATACAAGCTGTGGTCAAAGAGCAGAGCCAGACGCCCGCTCATTCAGCAGGGC
Organism: Lutjanus campechanus; assembly: GCA_027495735.1. Lineage (NCBI taxonomy): Eukaryota > Metazoa > Chordata > Actinopteri > Lutjaniformes > Lutjanidae > Lutjanus > Lutjanus campechanus. The sequence continues at coordinate 22,160 of JAJHUR010089984.1, read as the reverse complement.
CCACACAACGGCAGCAGCGTGCTGCCCATTCAGCTCAAATAATGGGAGTGAGTGAGTATGAATAATGGATGGTCATTGTTATTCCTTTCCTTCAAGTAAGGCTGAATGAGCAGTAGGTAGAGGAGACGGTGTCCAACCTGTAGCCAGATGACATTAGCAGAGCCCCACTGGGTGACCACGCTCTCCCCCAGGGAGCCGTATACCCGGCCGAAGCCGGGGTAGAGCACCCTGCCCCCGGGCCCCGCCACCGCCGCCTCTGCCTGCACCGTAGCACCGGCGTGGATCACGGCGATGTTGAAGTTCATCATGGCCCCTGCATCACGTTCCCGCGGGCTGGGCCGCAGCAGGAGGTGGGGTGAGGTGTCCACCAGACCTGCCCACTCTGCCAGGACCAATAGGAGAGAGAGAGTAGGTATGGCGACCATGGCAACCTGCCGAGGGGGGGAGGCAGATATATATCGCACTAAGAGAGGGTGCCTGAAAGAAAGAGAGACAGAAGAAGAGAGTAGAAGAAGAAGGTGAAGAAGAAAAAGAAGAAGAAGAAGAAGAAGAAGAAGCAAGAGAAGAAGATTAAGTTAGTTTCAGGTGTTTTTTTTTTTTGTTTGTTTGTTTTCTGTAATGTCCAGTACAGCGGACATCAAATCAAATCAAGAGAGACAAGGAAGGACAACAGAAGACGGAGGTGTAGACGGAGAGAGTGAGAAGGAGAAAGAGTGAAAGACAGAAACTGATCAGAGATTGCATACAGGCAAGACAGGGTAATGAATTCTGAATCCAATCATGGGGTAATAAAAGTTAGCTTTGGCTGGAGAAAATACTGGACGAGGAGTACGGAATGCAGAGGGGGGAAAAAAACAATAGAGCGAAGGAAAAGAAAGCAAGACAGAGAGAAGATGAAATGGGTGCTATTTAGGCTGCAGGCTGAGAAGGAACAATATGAGGAAAAATAGAAACTGGCCGTTAGAGGAAAGGAGGGTGAAAGGGAGAGAGAGTTAATAGCAGACAGAGACAAAGATGGGGGCGGAGGTGGTTATTGTGCTGCATGAATGATAACAACAATTAAGATCACTGTAAACACACTCACCCTCACACAGCTGCATCCATGCGCAGACACATGCATGCCAGTGTTTGAATACGCACACAGACACACACGCACATTCGTAAGATAAATGCATGGCTACACTATGCCCGTAGAGCAGCTTAATGATAGAGAGATATCAGGGTTAATGCAGTACGCACAAACATTCACGCACACACTCGCACAAACAACCACACAGAAAGATAATGACTACCTGGGAGATAGCAGGGTTAATATGTGAGCCGCACACACACAAAAACACAGCACATCATTTTCAATTTACTTCTGGTGCCAACTGCCCTCCCTCCCTTTATCCATTTCCTTCTCACTTTCTCCCCCGCTCTGTCTCGTGCTCTGTCTTTTCATATTTCCCATCTCTTCTCCCAATTTTCATGGCTTCAGGTACCAAACACAATCGCATTGATTAACAGGGGCCCGCTGACATAATATTCCCTCCAAAGTCACTCTCCCTTTCTGCTCTTCTATTTCCCCCTTCCCTCCTTTCTATGTTTTTCGCTCTGTCTTCATCCGTCTCTCCTCTCTTTGTCACAGTCTGACGATTCTTTGACCCTGATCAGTCTTTTGGATAGAAAAAGAAAGCGGCAAAGAAAAGAAGAGAGAGAGGGGGAGTGGAGAAGAAAATTTAACCAGAGAAAGGGGGGGACAAAGCTGTGAAATGAAAAGAACAGAAAGGTACAGTAAATACAGGGCGTATGACTTGAGACAGACTTACTCATTGAAGGAAGGAGGCCAGGTAGAAGAGTATTGCCCCTTTTACAGTGGACAAAAAACCTATAACACCCAGTAACATCTAATTTTTGTCTTCAATGGGAAAGCATTAATTCCTGGATCAAATAACTCTGCTATAGTCATGTGTATTTATCGGCTTTAGCTCTGATCGGCAATGATGGAAACATGACACCCGGGTGGACACGCTAATTTACAGCCCTTTTCGGCAGAGGCAATGAAGGCTCATAGCTTCCGTTCCGGTCATTTCTGCAATTCTTTTGCTCCTTTTTCATAAGCATGACATGACTTGGCACGTCAGCCCAGCAGAGTGGAGTTTGCATCCACTTAAAGGTGTGTATTTAACCGGGGGTTTTCCTGTATAGAGAATAACAAGGCAGCCACCTCAGTCAAATTTCATACCACCTCCAGCTCTCGAGACAGGTGTCTTCATAGAAAACACTAATAAGTGTTGTTCTCGGTAGATTTCCGTCACTTGTAACTGCAATTGCGGCATTGTGCCGACATGGTGGTGGTGTGGTGCTGTATCATAATCTGCACAGTGCGTGGCGCTACTAAAACTACCAACAAGGAAGAGTGTTAGCCATTCCTGCTTCAGCTACCCCACCGTAGCTGAAGTCCGCTGAAGTTGATACTCACTTTGAGGTGAGCTCCCTTCACTTTTACCAGCGGTTAGAAAGCAACACACAGGAGCTCCACTTGGTCTTGAGAAGCTGCAGCTTTAATTAACTGACAACTGTAACTTACACTGCACATTTACTGACCAGTTTCTGCTAGCTGCAGACCCGTTTCTCTGTTCTGCTGCATTCATTGTCTCTCGTAATACCCACTTACTCTCTCTTGCTTTTCCCTTCACTTCATGCACACACACACACACACACACACACACATATAGGGTCTCTTTCTTTCTATGGATTTTCCTGAATGCAACTTCCTGATTCTTCATGGCTGCTCAAACAGGTGAATATTGTGTCTTTTGCATCCAGGCACATCCAATTTCTTAAAAAGAAAGAAAGAAAAAAAAAAGCAGATGCTTGACACCTCTGACTGAAAAATGTTTGATCAATCAATTGTCAGGGTGGCCGGCAATCAATCTTTTCCTAATCAACTGTTCAATTAAGTAACTAATACTGGCAACTCCACTACTTAGGTTCACCATGCTAGGGTTTAGAGGTGGCAGTCGGGTGAGTTGGGGGAAAGAAAACAAGGGCATTGGGGCCCTGCCTTGTATGTGACTGTACATAAACAACAATAAACAATAAATAACTGATCACAAAACAGAAAAAAAAAAATCCACTTACTTACTTAATACTTATTTTGACAAATTTTCTGCACTGAGTGAGTAACATCCATTATTACTTTTCAACTGTCCTAATAATCAGATGTCTAACATTACACTTTCACCTGGCGTCATGATTCTCCTCCTCACAAACTCACTTTCTAAAGTAAATGCTGATCCTACAAGCCATATCTGCAAACATTACGCTCATGGGATGTAACGTTAATTAAAAGGTTTTATGAAACTGAAAATAGGAGGCTGAAATGCTCTGCATCGGGTTGTGATTTGTGTACAGTAGATGAAAACAATCGTTTCAATGCAAAGTTCAGCTGCCCTGTAACAGGGCCACATTGTGCTGGTTGTGGAATGTGCAAATTCTTTTGTATTATATTTCCGTTCACCTGCACTGCAAGAGAGCCCTGAACTGTAAATGAAAACAATAGGTGAAAACAAAAGCTATGAACTTATAACTGATTTGATTTTAAAATGCTGTTCATCTGTGTACATGAACACATTTGCTTTTATGTTGCATTTAATTTAATGTTAAACAGGGCACTTTTATTTTGTAAATAGAATATGCTTAGTGACATGGTAATTGTCACAATTCTTCAGTCATAATTATTAGAACTGCTAAAATACGTTGCTTGTAAAAAAATGTTTGCTTGGCCCAGGTGAAGGCATGGTACACATGCATGAGCACATTATCAGGATGGTACCACCTTTCCTATATATTCTTCACAATAAAAGTCCCTCATTATTTTGTTACCTAAAAGCATTTATTATGAAGCAGCAACATCAGGAAATGTTGGGTTTTCATTAGTAGCAACTTAACATGACTCCTATCAATTGAAAGTGACATGAAATGGCAAAGTAAAGCAGATGTCTGAGTCTCAGCTTTCCAACACAGAAAAAAAAAATCAAACTTGTCAACTTGCAATGGGAAAAAGGTCAATCACCTATTGATAGTGGGTATCGGTAGTCAATGCCTTTAAAGTATGGACTGAAATAACGCAGTACCAAGTAGGATTGAAACATTTCCAGTCAAACAATACATTCATTCAATCCTTTTTGCGCTAGATCTAGAAAAAGTGTGTTCTTCAATTTTAAGCAACTGTGACTGGCCCAGCACTGCAGCTACAGCTAGCGGCTACATACAATCCATGGTGGTAAAGTTGAGCATGGTGTAAGTGATGGAGTTGGCAGTTCAGCTTGCTGTGAAGCCACCAAAACATTTGAAAGTATGGAAGTTATTAAAAAAAAAAAAAAAAACGATATCAAAGGAAGTACACTGTTGGTATCAGCGTCACTTTAAGGATACTGGTGTTTGGTCTAGAAACATTTTTTTAAATGATACCCAGCCCTATTGGCCATGTTTAAAAAAGACAGCAAGTATGTGGTAATTTTGGTGTAAAAAAGGTTAAGGACACAAGGAGAAAAGGAGAGGACAAAGTGGGGTGGGATGTTGGGAGGTGGCGTAAAATATGTGAGGAGAGTAGCAGGAAAAGAAATATTGATTACTGGGATGTGTATACGTGTTTGGCCTAAACAAATACACTGCCAAACCTCCTGTTTTGAGTGACAGGGATGTGGGAATGTGTGTGTGGTGGGGGGCTATAGAAAAAGAAGGAGAGAGTGGTGGAATGAGATGGAACGAGAGGGCGAATAAGCGAGGCGGATAGATATGGGTAAGAAAAAGAGATGGAGGTGTGGAGAGATAGGGAGAGACAGACCTGTTAGTAGGAGAGAAGGAAAAGGAGAATGTAATAATGAAGGGGAGAGGGAGAAAAACAGGGGCTTTGTTGTTGTTTTTTGTTTTCTTCAAGGCAGGGAAGATGTGGCAGGAAAGAAGGAACGGGAAGGACGTAGAGACAGAGAGAAAATGAGAGAGCTGAAGAGAGACGAAGCTGCAGGAGTACGGTACATCATATCATTTGGTGGAGCTGTATTCTCCGGTGCTGAGCTCTGAGCCATTAACTGTTAGGCCTGTCACTGTATTTCACTCTCATGAGGTGTTTACGTTGCACTGCTCCACCAGCGTGTGCCATTCCATCACAGTGAGCCTTGTTGGGAGTGCGAGCACAGTGTATTACTGTATACAGTCGCCACTTTGCCTGCAGTGAGTGCACTCTGCAACATCTCACCGGGACGCGCTACAATAAACCAAAGTACAAGTAAATTATAATCAAATCCTCATCTAAATATATCTTACTATATAGTTCATTATGTGTTCCAATTCTGCAAACTGAATCATAAAAACCATGCAGTGAGCGGGCTCACACACACTGAAACACACACACACACACACACACACACACAGTGAAAGAGAAATGAGAGTGGGAGAGAGAAAGAGATAGAGATTACTGTTTCATTTGATTTGCTACCGTAAATGAATCTTTTGTTAAAATGCAAATGTTCGCATTTTAGTATATTTTTTTCTTTCCTTCTAGCCTTAAAAAACGATCCTCTCCAGTCTTTGGAGCTGCTTCTAATTCAGTAGAGTGTATAATGCATGTATATTTGGAAAGGCACTGCCTACAACCCGGGGAATGTTTAAATTGGGATCAATTAGTCAGAAAGTGTTTTCCCTGAACAGGATTTAAGGTAAGGAATCATTTAGCTACTGAGACATGAATAGACATTTCAGGTAGAATCAAGCGGATTTGTCTGAGCTGTTTGCAAACGCACCAAAAGATGCCAGGATGTCAAATACGTTTTGGCTTGGTAAAGCGTCCCGAGCACAGCAAAACAATGATAAATACAGGCAGAGAGCAGGGTATCTGTCGGTACAGCCACCAACACACACTTCCAGTGAGTGCGCATAAGTGATGAGTGAAAGAGATTATGTTTATATGAGTCTTTACTTTGTTTTAAAGGAAGATATCACATATTATTCCATTAAATCTGTGTCCTTTATTGGGAGCATTGCCGGGATCAGACTATTGCATGATATTGTATCATTTGGAAGAGAATGTGTTAATTTTTTGTTATTTGGAACATATCAGTGAGTGTTTTCATCACCAGAATGATAAATATTGTAATATATTCTTTTCTTGAATGTGACTGCACTGACTACAAAAGAAAAAAGAGATGGAATAGAAAACCTTTGAAATTTTATAAGAGTGCCTTCTTTGATGATTCTTTTAGACTTTAAAACTTTGAATTCGCCATGGTGCATGCACCTCCAATCAGTCTAAATCATTAAATTATATCAGCACTTAGGCTGAAGTATTTGTATTGTACATTGTTGATCTCTCATTTTGTCAATCACTGTAATAAGCAGCTTACTGTATCTACAGTATAATTATTTTTTCCGCTGAGCCTGTTTAGTTTGTCTTTTTTAAACAAAGAAAGTGGCATTTACAGCAGCACAGAAGCCGGCGAACATGCCAGCAACTGTTAGAAGCAAACTAACAACACCTTCAGGAATATTTACAGAGTACTTAAGAGCAGGAATATTCTCAGGCTGACAGAGACAGCTAATCAAGAAGATGAGAGAGAAAACATTCACGCAGCCAAAGCCAGTCTCCTCGTTCTTTTCCAAAAATTGCCAGCACTTCACAATCAAAACACAGCTTATCATATCTCTGCTTAAACATTTAATTTACACTGCGTCGTGAGCTCACTGTGATTCCAAATGATTTCCTATAGGAGTTGGTGGCTACTGTATGTGCAGCTGTTGCAGCAACTTCTTCAAAACAAAAAAGGTTTGCTGTTTCATGTTGCTGAAGGCAAATGAACTACTTTGACGGTATATCCTTCTATAGAGGATTAAAGTGAAGCCTATATTATTCCCACAGACACCAAACAAAGAGACAAAAAAACTTGTATAGCCTCTAAACACAAAATGAAAAATTGATTCTTGGTGTCAGTGTGATGCTGGGAAAACAATCACAATGTTTTCAAGTATCACATTCCCCCCCTCAACTGTACGTGCTACAGCTGCAGCGAGCGCCCGCGGTGACTCTGGAAGAGTGAGTCGCGAGAGAGGAGCGAGCCGCTTGGGGTAGAAGTCGGATTCTGGCATCCACGCCTCTCTGAGCCCCTCTCCCACTGAACTCCAATGGAGGCAGCGTGCCAGACCTTGTGCTGCATCGGATCTGCTGGGGAAACGTGAATGGGGAAGGAAGGAGTCCGTGGAGTCTGGGAGTGTGGAGTTGTGGAAGTGCAGTGTTCAGCGTTGTGTTTTGCCCACATCGGGGCTCTGCTGCTTCATTCCAGTCTGTCATGCAGAGTAATGGACCTGCTCCCTGCTGCCTATGGCACACAGGCTGCACTGAATCAGCCCGGGCAGTTTTCCACAGCCAACACAAAACATCTGAAATATATGCAGGCTAATATATAGTCCACTGTACACCATTAGAAGAAATTGCAGCGCCTCTGTGAGTCACTGCTGAGAATAAGAAACCTTCCCCTGAAGATGAAGACTCCATTTTTTCCCTCTGTCATTCCCATTCATCCACATTTAAGGCTGTGGTGTGTTCAAGAACACTGCTATACACTCTTAGATATAAAGACACTAACTAGTATCAGAAAGGGTTTATGCTTCTTGTCCCCATAGGAGAAATCTTTGTTGTTCCTGGTATGGGGCCTTCTAGAACCATCTGTAAAACCACCCAAAGCCCCTATGAAAGTGTCTACACAGAACCCTTCTATGGTGCAATGGTTCCACCTAAAACCCTCCTCAGGCCTTGTTCACCAACATGGAACTGGCTCCATTTCAACCTAATTTTGAACCATTCTGACTATTTCCGCCAAAAATGAATGGTTTGGAACCTGAGAGTTGCTTCCCAGCTGGAATCAAAAAATAGTAGGTTTTCTTTGGGAACCAAAGAGTCAGTTCAAGAACCAGAGCTTACTAAGGTTCTATTGAGAATGTTTTTATATTCCAAGGGTTTTATCCAGATCCCATCACAGGGTTTCTACTGAGAACAAAGTGTGCTTGAGAACACTGCTATACACTTGGATTGTCCCCATTAGGGCTGCACAATTAATTGCAATATTATTGAAATCACAATATGGCCAAGAGGAAATCGCAGAACCAGAAACAAATCACAATTTTTTGAAAAAGGAAAAATGTGTGAGAGAAAAATATGTTTGCTTGGTACAGACCTCAACAAATGTCACATCATTATGATTTTTTTCTTTTCAGTAAAAATAAAAATTGTGATGCAAAAATGATCATTACCACTAATCACATTGCACATCACAATCGCAATTTCAGTTAAATTTACCGTATCGTGCAGCACTAGTCACTAGTCAGTTTTTACGTTCTGAATAGAACCTTCCACTTTGAATCCTTCCAGAGAGTTCTACCTAGAGCTCGACATAAAGGTTTGTACCTAGAACCATCTGTGAAAGTTTTCAATATAGAACCCGCATAAGAGATTCTACAGAGAATCATTCTATGGTGTAATGTTTTCACCGAGAAACTTCTCTGAGGATTCTTTCCACCCATTAAGGGTACTACCAAGAACCCACCCAGGGAGGTCTACTGAGAACCAAGGGGTTTATCTCAGACTACCTGGGGGGGTTCTACCAAATTCCCTTTTTACATAACAAGGGTTTTATCTAGAACCCACTGGGGGGTTCTACTAAGAACCCTTTTATATCCCAAAGGTTTTATCTAGAACCCTTTACAAACCCTTTCTTTAAAAAGGGTTCTTCAGAAGCAAATGGTTCTGGGTAGAACTTCAGCCCTTCAGGAAGAACCGTGTTGGAACCCTTGTTTCTAAGAGTGTATGTAGCCTCTATAATTTCCTTGGGTCCGTCGCTGCACTATAGTAACAGATAAGATAAAGTGCCAGCGCAGTGTGGTGCCCACAGTGTGCATATATGTGAGTGTATCGATGTCTGTGCATGTGTGTGAGTGTGAGTGTGAGTGCGAGTGTGCGTGTGTTGTGCGGGGTAATATGGCAGTGTGGGGGAGCGGAGGAATGAAGAGAAGAGTGCAGCTGGAGCTCAATGCTCCTCGTGTTAATTGGCCCATACTTCAATCACAGCCACTGGAGTGTGTCCTCTCTGACGGAACATATCCTCTCTCCCTCTCCCTCTCTCTGTGTCCTGCTGCACTTGTTCACCCACTCATCCACTCGCTCACACACTCTCACTTGACACACACTCCCTCAATCAGTCTGTCTCACTCACTCCGTCACTTGATTTAGTCATTCATTCATCCTTTCATTCATTCATTCATTCATTGAGTCACCTCGCTGTGCGCCGTCTCACTTTCCTTAACTCCTCTTTCCTCTCCTCCCACAACTCCTTGCCTGTTTTCTCTCAGCCCTCCCCCATTCTTTCCTTCCACACATGTCTTTGTCCTGTACTTCTTTCACTCTCTACTTCCTCCCCTCCCTCACTTCCTCTCTCTCGCCATCTCTCGCTTTGATCCCTGTCGAGCAGAAGAGCCACCAGGCAGGCGAGCGCTTCTTGTTCCCATTGTGCATAGTGTGCAGAGTGATCGGCGAGTAGCGCAGCGTGCAGCAGCAGGGCGTACAGTACTGTGTGTTTTTACTGCATGGCTGTAAACAGCAGTAGTAAAGCAGCCTGCCGCTGCTGCCGCTGCCTCCCTTGGACTTGATAGCTGTGGCTATCATAAGCCATTGTGGTGACAAAGTCAGAGCCATCTATCAAACCCTCGCAGGGAAACGCAACGCACAGTATTTGTAAATTACACATGTCCACAGGCTGATAACCAGATCAGAGCAGTTCATTTTCAATGTGACACCATTTTTTATGTGGAACAGTTAAAGTGGAGGGGCCAGCTGATAGGGATGGAATATGAAAAATGCACTGTGGTTGACAAATTTAAGAAAAATTGAAGACACTTTTACACACAAACACACAAACGAAGGGGCACACAACTGTCCAAAGGTGTGTTATCTGTCCAAGGAGATGATTAAAATCACTGTTTCACTGTTCTTTCTGTTCATCTGTTTAGAGCTGCAACAAGTAGTTGTCAACTATTAAATTAAATCCAACTATTTTGATAACTGATTAATCAAGTCATTTTTTTAAAAATAACATAAGTCAAAATGTTCTGATTTCAGCTTCTTAATGTGATTATTTTCTGGTTTCTTTACTCCCCTCTGACAGTAAACTGAATATCACTGGGTTGTGGATGATACAAGACATTTGAGGACATCACCTTGGGATTTGGGAAACACTGATTGATCGATCACAGTTCCAATATTAAATTGAAAACTGATCAAAATAATCTTTCCATTATAATAATCAAAATCAAAGGCACAATCGACGATTCTCCCAGCATTGTTTTTCTCTCCACCCCTGCCTACTTGCAGTTTGTAGGAACTTTCCAGTACTGCTCACAACAATTATCTTGAGTAACCAGGTCATGATTTCTAGAGAGAGACACTGGTATTGATTTTTTCAAATGTATTTTTTTGGCACTTTTAGCACCACAAGCCAAGACAGGCATCAAATTTAAGACACATAGAAGACATTTGCTTGTGTGCGTACACACACACACACACACACACACATAGGAGAACACAACAATTGAAAGGTGTGTTTTTTGTCCAAGAAGATGATTAAAATTACTTATAAACGGAATTATATAATATAAATATATAATATAATTATATAATGAATTATAAATATATATATCTAAATTATAAACTGATTAATTGATTAATTAAAAAAACTGATTAATTGATTAATTAGTTGACTATTATTTTGTGACGAAGTTGTTAATGTTTTCTTTTCTCATTCATTTTGGAGGTAGCAATTCAAGTGCCATAACAGAGCTCATCTATTCAATTGGGTAATCTCATACACCCTATGTGCATTGCTTTCCCTTCACATATTGTTGGGAAATAAAGTGAAATAATCAAAAATAAATAAATAAGCACAAATAAATAGTACATATAGCTGTATACTCAGGATAAGATGCAAAATAAGAATGCTGGTGTGTCAAAGCATTTAACAGAATTAAAATCACTCACTAAAATAACAGGAAAAATGAAACAAAAATGAAATTAAAAATCAAATAAAACAATAAAATTCCGACCTCCATCTACACTTCCATTGATCAAACAAATACATTTTAGTTAGACTATTTAATCTCACAATTTCAATATTAAATTGAAAATTGATCAAAATGAGCTTCCAGTTTAAATAATCAAAATCAAAGGCAGAATTGCCAGTTCTACCAGTATTTCCACATCTGCCTATTTGCAACATTCAGTGCATGTTGGAAGAATAAAAAACAACAGTATAGCTTACTGGCCATTATATCACAAATTTGAAAATGTAAATGACAGTTGTCAGGGCATAAAACCAATGATCTGCTGACCTTTACAAATCAAAACTTTGCAGTCACAATGTCACAATCACAATTTTTACAGTAATTTATAGAACCAAAGAACTGATGGATAAATTGCGAAAATAATCAATGGATTAGAGATATAATTCACGCTTGCAGCCCTAATTCTGTTTAACAAATAAATACTGTAGAAGGTGTAAAATGAAACTACACAGTGCTGTAGCTCTAAGCCTTCACATCCTCTGTTGTATCAACCTGCAAGTGCAAAGAAATACTATTTTATATAAACTGTACTGTTACAGAAGAGAGGAAAGTGAAATCTCCACTGGCTCTGCATGACACTTGCTTCTAGCCGGTAGTCTCCATTTGTCCTTTCTGTATTTTGTAACCTTTTACAAGAGCAAAATGAAACAGTCACCTTGACATCTCACTTTGATGTTTCTTCACAGCAAAACGGCATTTCATTTCTGACATTTCAAGTCTCTATAATTTCCATGTGGTCGTACAAAGCGCGTCTCACTCTGAGGTTCATAGCATCTTGCCTTTAATTCAAATATTTTTTCATGGGTTCGGATTAAACACTTCTGCCAAGAGACAGTGTCAATTAATTGGACTTCACTTCCGTACATTCAGGGGGATAAATTTCATTACTTGAATGGGAGGACACTCCTTGTTTCTCTTCCCTCTATGGATTGATGGAAATGAGATGAAGCTGACCCCAGACCCTGCCACAGTGTAGCGCTGACAATTCTCTGACCTCATTTTTTAACAAAAAAGAGAATGTCTTAGTGCTACTACCCACTGTGGTTTCTGGCACGCCAGACATGAGAAGCAGTGACTGGAAATCACGCCTATTACAGATGATTATTACTGAGATATTTGACATTACCACATCTCATCTGTCTAACTCAAAGCATTCAGCTCGGGGTATATAATTACCTAAGTGGAGAATGTATTTCATTTTGCTTTAATATAACATTGCACACAGGGTTCGAAAAATGGGGGAGCTACAAGGAGCTCGGCTCCCCTGAAAGAGACATGCACTCTCTAGAAAGACTCATTTGAGAAATTTAGGGGGAGCTCTAAAATATCAGAAGGTTTGGTGCCACTGTTTGTTTGCTTTTTTTAAGAATTTACACAACCCCAATTCCAAAAACATAAATAAAACATAAATAAAAACAGTATGCAATGATTTTTAAATCCTTTTTGACCTATATTTAATCGAATATAGTACAAATACAAGATATTAAATGCTTAAACTGATAAATTCCAGTGATTTTTGTACATATATGCTAATTCTGAATTTGATGCCTGCAACTTGTTTCAAAAATGTTGGGGCAGGGGCAACAGAAGACTTGGAAAGTTGTGGAATGCTCAAAAAACTCCTGTTTGGAACATTACACAGGCAAACAGGGGAATTGGTAGAAGTCTGGTATGAAAGGGGCATCCTCAAAAGGCTCAGTCGTTCACAAGCAAGGGTGAGATTTACCACTTTGTCAAAAACTGCATGGACAAATGGTTCAACAGTTTAAGAACATTTCTCAATGCACAACTGCATGGAATTGAGGGACTTCACCATCTACAGTCCAGAACATCATTAGAAGATTCTGATAATCCTGAGAAATCCCTGCACATTATAGGGTACAGCTGAAAACCAACACTGAATGCCTGTAACCTTTGGCTCCTAAGGCAGCACTGCATTGTTTATATAAAGGATATAAGGGCTCTGAAACTTTGGAATACTTCTGTCAGTAACCACAGTTTGTTGCTGCATCTACAAATGCAAGTTAAGACTCTTTCATGAATAAGCAAAAGCCATACTGTATATCAAGAACATCTAGAAATGCCGCCACCTTCTCTGGGCCCAAACCCATCTAAGATGGACTGAAAGGACAGAAAGTGGAAAATTTTGCTGCGGTCGCATAAGTCAACATTTCAAATAGTTGGAAATGGTTGGAAATGATGGATGTCGTGTCCTTTGGGCTACAGAGGAAAAGGACCATCCAGATTGTCACCAATGCAAAGTTCAAAAGCTAGAATCTGCCTTGCACATCTGCAGGTTTTGGAGCAACATATGCTGCCATCCAGAAGATGTCTTTTTCAGGGATGCCCCTTCAGACAATGCTAAGCCATATTTTGTACATGTTACAACAGCATGGCGTCAGGTTTTTATTCAAGTTTTACATAGCATCCAAACGTTTTTCAAATTGAGGTTGTATTTTCCTGCATATCTAGGTTCTTGAATTAAATAATAGACTAATATAAAAGCATTTGTCAATGTGCATTTTCTATAATTTGTATCTAAAAACACAATGCTGTCTATTTTTGTTGTGGCCATCCATGCATAGGGGCACAATGAGGAGGCACTGGCTGTGACCTGCTGTTTGTTACATATCGTACAATGTCTTTTGAATGAACATATGTTGTATATTGGTGCATTTGCATTGCAACGGTACCTCCAGAATGTTTTATGGTGCAGCAAACATTGAGAGTCCCTCGTGGAAATTATTTTGTTTTGTTTTCTGTAAGACCACTGAGCCTTCTACCATTGTGACATCATGATTTAAAAGTGTGTTAGAGCTGATGAATATGCATTTTAAGAGGTGTTAGTCATGGAGCACAAAAATAAAGGATGGGTTTATTATAGAGGCACCATGCACTTGATTTACTAAAGGAAAAACAGCATACAGTAAATACCACCCTGTTTGTAATTAAAGATATAATATGCAACATTTTCCTTAAGAACAATGTGTAGACTCATATAAACATGATCCCTTTCAATCATCACTTATGACCCACAGTGTGTAGTGGTGTCTGAGACCCTGCCCTCTGCCTGCATTTACTCATTTTTCTAGTTATTTTGCTGTGTTCAGGCATTTTGACAACCCAAAATGTCTGTATTTGAAGCCCTGGTATCTTTCTTTTGCGCCTACAAACAGCTCAGACAAACCCTACTTATTCTACCTTTTATATCCAACATACATATGTATAAACAGAATAAAGTATAAAAAAAACGATATCCACAATGTCTTCGTCCATCGCAATGTTTCACTATGGACATCATCATTTAACAATTCAGTAGATATTTCCCAACCCTAATGCAAATCACTGCCTGTCTGCTGTGCATTGGCATTTTTTTGTTCCTTGGCAGAAAGCGATTTAAAAAAAAAAAAAAAAAAAAAAAAGCCTTGGCATGGTGAATATTTTTTCTACTTCTTTGTCGTCCCAGGCTAAATATTCTCTGTATGAAGGAAAATGTATTGACTGCGCATATTTGCATGTGGGCAGGTGTATTCATGTTATGTGTGTGCAGGGTGTATGTACCTATTAACCCCTGAAAAACAGTGCTCCCCCAGAAGGCACAGTGTAATTCATAAACTGATCATACATGTCTAGTGAGTGCAGTTAATGCTTGAATATGAACTCATGTAACCTGAGAGAAAAATCAGCTTATAAAAATAAAAGCCTGTCAGTTATTTCACTTTGTTTTGTAACAGCCTGGGCATCTTAAATTATTCACTTTCTGTGTGTGTGTGTGTGTGTGTGTGTGTGTGTGTGTGTGTGTGTGTGTGTGCGTGTTATCTTTCAACCCCTGTCATTCATTTAATCCTCAGGACATTGTAAGCTCACACACACACACACACACTATATTTTTATAGAGTTGCGCAGACTGCATAAACAACATCAATTTGTGTATGAATGATGCACAGAAATATTTCACCACTGTCTCTATTTTATCTCCTCTCTCCTGTACACACAAATACACCTACACACACAGAGAGAGACAGTACACATCCATTCAGAAAACATCAGCTACAAATGGTTTACTACCCTCATGAGTGTTCAGACATAAATATCAGTGAGGTCATATGCTTTCATGTGGAAAGGCCAGTGTCTGGGGATCTTGCATCAGGAATTCACCTAACAGAGTAAAGGGTATTATTTCAATAAGCCTAACTGGCATATACAAAGTCAGCTTGAATGAATAAAAATGGTTTTGTAAGGAGACTACATAGTTTGTATGCCCACTGCCAATGCTTGTATAATATAAGTGCTTACTTTGAGGCCGGCCAAGGAGCAAGAATATTTCATTTCCCCACCTCAAGACCTGACATCTAATCCAGTGAGGAGCAGAGGTCTGCAGCGCTGCTTCCTGGCCAGCCCCCCTCTGCACCCAGGTTGACTATAATACCAAATAATTTACTGGGTTTAATGTACATATAAATTGTTTTCTGTAGTTGCTTTTCTTCCCAAATCCTCTGTCAAGATGTCCTCACAACGCACGACCTCAGGGATTATCTTATTATGTTTGTTTTAAAAGGAATAATTTCTCGCTACTCAACCTTTTACAGGCATCCGGAAACTCTGAGGGCTTTGTGTTTGGGGAAAACAGCTTCAGTATCACAGCGCTATCAATGCAGTACAATCATCTAAGAATAAACATGCATTCATGCTGTGCATTTACATAATGTACTGTACATTCATGAATGAATACTTGGCTGATTGTTGTTGAGATTGAAAATCAGGAACAAATTAGATGAAAGATTTTCAGCAGATGTAATGAGTCAGTAGAAATAAGTCCAGGAATATTCAGAATTGAGTGGAATCACGTTAAGGCACAGAACTAATACTGTGTTTTTTAACAATAACATTAAATGGATTATTCTCTCATTCCAATCTTGAGCCAGTAGTCGCAAAGCCACAGTGTTGCTCCACTCTGCTTGCACCAGCGCTTCCATTAATTCCCTCATTGATTGGCCAGACACTGGGATCACCTAGCCAGATCTAAATCAGTCACTAATTAAAAGAGCAAGATGAAAAGCAGCCGACACTGCAGCCCTTCAGGACCTGTAAGGTGAAACATTCTGTAACAACTACAAACTAGGAAGCTGCTCGAGACTCTCAGCAGAAAAAAGCAGCTAGCTCTGCATAGTAATGATGCACAATCTTATTCTGAGGATAAACAGATTAAACTGGTGTGGGAAACCTTCACTGATAACTATCACGCCTTTGTACAAGGTCACGCACAGGCAGATACACACAAACAGATGTGCTGTAGAGACTACATGTATGGATGAATGTGCACAGATACTCTGTCACACTTACATATATAGGGGTTTGGGATGAAATTGATTCTTAGATGTATTGTGATTCTCTCTTGAAAGATCATTAATTAATGCAGAAAAATCAATATTTGGAAAATTTAAAACCCAATTCTTGATATTTTGGGTGCCTGTGACAATTTTGCAAGACCATGCTGTATGTTTCTCATGGTTGAACCAGTTGGATGGTGAAACTAGATGGATGTAAACATGTGCATCATGTATGGCTGACCGTGAGCAACTGCATTTATAAATATAAGAAATAATCATAATAAAAAATTTTTTTTCTTTGATTTTGATTCAAAGCAGCCCAAAGCATTTAAGATCAGCCCAACTCTGCCTTTTAATAAACACATTCTCCCATAATCCCCTTGTTGTAGCATATGGAAAGGTAAAGTGAGGGAAGAAACATAAATTGAGCAGGTTTGAAATGTAATGTTATGCCAGCGTTGCCAGGCTAAAAAATACACCAAACATTAAATTGTTGTCAGCAACTGCAAAGTGATTACAGTGATTGTGTTATCATGCATTCTAGTCAGTCTCTATGGTTTTAACTCCAGCTATTCATGTAAACATTTGGGTGGGGTTCTGTTGATTTTGACAATAAGGCTGGTCTGTTGCCGTTTTTTGTTCCCAGTCTGACTGCAGATGGATACAATCAAACCAGCAACCCCTAGCTTAAAAACTAGAGTATGTATACCTTTTCAAAGAGATTTCCACCCTCATACATACAGTATACACTAGTGCAGGGCAATGTGGCTTGTAAATAATATCTTGATATTCTTACGCTATTCCGCAATATATGACATATATCTTGATATTCACATTTTTTTCTAAAATAAAATGTAGAATATTATCACAATAAGATTTGAGATGAATAATTATCAGTAATGTGGCTATAATGACTAGGTGGGTAAAGACAAGTAATAATACAGCTAGAACAGTCTGGTAAGTTCAGAAAATTACATCACTTTATTGCAATACAGCCTTTTAAACCAGGACAAGACAACACTCACAATGTAACGATATCCAAAATCTAAGACGATACCTAGATATCAATATTGATTGACTGATTGATTGATTTGATTGTTACCCACTACACACACAAACATTTTACAGAATTTTGAATAAGAGAGAAAGTTAGCTAGTCTCAGGTGCCACATGTTGCTAAACTCAAGCCGGATTTGGTCTGCTTAAAATCTAATACCGCAATCTTACAATGTTGTTCAGAGGTTTAAACTGCGTTCACAGCACATCTGGCTTTGCCCCCACTCATAACGAAAGGTGTTAGAAACACTGTCAGCCTATCCTGTAAACGCTGGTGGATCAGTTCGGCTCAGGAAATGCACTCCCATGCAGACAGAAGCCCAACAGGGGAGAGAAATGTGAAGGGTTTTTTTTTTATTGGAGCCTCACATGATTCTCAGGAGTAAAAGGTGATGAGAGGTTAGTGAAGGGAATGTCAGAACCCCACCGTGATGTCTCCACACAGACGAATCCTGAAGCCCACTAATGCTGTGATGTTTGTTTCACAGTAACAAATATAAAATATCTGTCTTCTCCTCTTTTTTTAAGTCTTGACACACGAAGCACCAGAATCTCATCAAAGAGGTGTTCAGTCTGTAGTCTGAGATGGCCACAGCTCTTTATGATGGTTTCACATCATTATTGTACAGAACGTAATTACGAGCAGCCGGGAGGAAAAACTGTTCATGTCATGAGATATCAGAAATTTCTGACAGCTATGAGTTTCTACTTGGAACAAAGAACTACACTAGTGAATGAAAAACAAGTGGCAAAATGGCTGCAAAGCCACCAGTGCTGGCAGTTACATATAAATAAAATTCAAAGTTAACACTAATTCAATCGACTCAGCTTGTTAGAAACAAACTGTACACTGTTTGTGATTTACTTGCTAATGAACTGCTAAATATACAGTATGTAGCATAATGAGTGGTGCTAATTTAGGCTTAATTTTATTTATCTGGTGTGACTAACCATCTTGGAATAACATGTGAACACTCCCAAGTCAGAATATCAAGAAGTTTTCCAGTTTTTAGCACTCTGCTAATATGGCACAATTGCAGCATTAGCATTAAAATGAAACCCTGCTTTTAAGTTTATAGGTTTTATATTGTTTGAACATTATGACCATCATTTTATTAGTCGGGTAATGAGCCCACTTTTTGTTATGTCTGTTGTTAAGCACAACGACAATTTTTATTTAAGTTTTGACTCAAACTGAATGAAAAAATGTTAAATGCAACCTATTTTATCAATTAACTTTATTTTTTCATGTTCTTATTAACTGTGTTATCCTTGATGCTTTGGCAATATTGTTTATATGACATTTGTGCCAATAAAGCTTACTGAATTGCATTGAATTGAAATTGTAGTCTTGTGTTTATTAAAGTAACATGCTTCTTCTAACCTAGGATTACAAAGGTGCACTGTTTTTTTTCCTCTACTTTTTTTACATTATGTTTCTTTTTCAATTGTAAAAACTAATAAAGCAGATAAATAAATAAAAAATGTGCATTGTTTTGAGGCGTATGCCATGTTGTATTGTCAGGATAATATTAGAAATTTTTATGAATTAAAAAAATGGCAATATCCTTACTAATGACACCAAACTGTTACACACAGAAACAACAGGTGTGACTGAAAGTCAAAGTAATGTTGCCACAGTTCCAGTTAATTCCATAAAGGGGAGAAATAGTGTGGGAGTGGTTTGGTTACAAAAGATCAGCTGTACAACAAACTCATACAATATGTATGAGGTACAAGAAGACTGCAACAGCAAAAGTGGGCAATACAACAAACCTTTCGCCAACTCAAGCAGAAGCAAGCAGGAGAGTTAAACAGCTACGCCAAAAACATTTTTCAGTATCTCGTCATATTGTCAAGAATATCATTAGCGCAAAAATACTGTGATATTATTTTAGAGCCATACTGCTCACCCATAATTGTTTTAAACATTCAATTCCTAACTTTACAGGTCGGACGTGTTGTTAATGTCCAGCCCCCTGGCGGTTTACTTTTTTCAAATCCGGCTCTTCTAAAAAAGATTAATTGAATACGCCTGCAGTACTAACTCACAAAATAGTGCATCTTCACAAAGTGACACTACCTCCGGACAGTTGTGTGATGGGAACTGTAATCAGCAGTCTTGATATTTGGGTATAGATGACACAGAGCATCCAGTGCCAGCAATCGATCTCCTTGCTATTTCCCATCACTGCTCTGTGTAAAATGTGTGAATGAGTGTCTGTATTTCCCAAAGCTGAAGCCTTTGATAGAGAATATGTCACAGTTAACACTGAACAGATCGCATAACAATCAACTTGATGAGCCTAGACCAAGGTTGGGGTCATTTATTGGCTCATTCAAAAAAATTAGATTGAAATTGCTATTACATAATTGAAAAGAGAGCATTCACTCCTAATCACCTTTCAGGAGATAGACTAAAGAAGTCTTCCATGTGAAAAAATGTCCAATTTGAATAATGAAACCTCACAACCTGAATTGAGGACAAATTAATCCCGACCCTGAGTCAGAATACCTGCATTCCAAGCGTATTGTACGCTTCTTTCTTTTTCAGCGTCAAAAACCAGGAGAGGATCTGCAAGACTGTCTCGATTCACAAGGCCAGTTTTAGAAGCCAGAGCTATTTACATGCAGAGATGAAGCACATTAAAACAAGCCTAGGAACATCAAACTATCTTCATCAGAGGCTTTCTTCCATCTCTGCGCTGACATTCCCGCTTCCTTCCTTGTCTTCCCCTCCTTGTTGCACTGTAGATAACACGCTGTGCAAATTCCATTCAGGTGCAAACGCTCATATTTGCATTTGTAACAGCTGTATAGTCGGCACCTGTTTATGAAGGAATTCCACATTCAAACTTGAAAGAAAATAGAGCAAAGCTATTTTTATATGAAGTGATAAGGCAATAAAACAGGTTCAACTTTGCACCTGGTACCTGCACCTAGTAAATCCGGCACAGTCACTCCAGTACAAAGCCCGCTATAAATGCCAGCTGCTGGGTTCTTTGAGAGGAGAATGACAAAGGGTTTTAACAAAGCTGGCCTTACATGCAGCGCTGGGGAGTCTCACAGATCAGGAGGCATGACACAGCAGCCCAGGGTGACATGCGACATGGGCCACAGACACAGGCTAACATAGTTTTTATAAATGCCCCCATTTCCTCTTTTTAATAACCACTTATGCTGTCATTTCCTGCCCCATCCATCATGATGAAGGACCGCACCACACTGCTGCAAAACGCTGCACGCCGCAAAACATTCCTGCACATTTCTCCATCCTGTTTCATTATTTCTCATCATCCTCCTTTCCTCTATTGTGTGTGTACTCAATTGTATACGGTATATTAGGGCTGTTCGATATGGCACAGCCTATAAATAATATCACGATATTTTTAGGCTCTTCTGCAATATAAAATATATCTTGATATCTACATTTTCTCTAAAACAATATACTGTAAATTCTCAAATAGTGTAAAGATATGATGATCTTGTAGAATAAGATGCATTGCTATAGATTAAAGAACCCAACAGTAAAAAAATTTTTTTTAAAAGTAGGTAAAATTAGCTCTTAACATTTACAGCAATAAAATGAAGGCAGATGCTATTTGCATGCAGGGTGGATTAGCCAATGTGACTATTCACTCCCAGGTATGTATAGCCTAGCATGGCAGAGACAGGCACCAAGGTGTCCGTAGCCAACAACACTATTTGCATCCAGTGTGTAAACATTCAGTTTGGCTATTTACACCCACACAGTAGAGACAAACCATGATCTTTTCCTAAACCTAACCAAATAGTTTTGTGTCCTAAACTTAATCAAAGTGCAACAGAAAGCTGAAAACGATAACGGAAAAACTGTAAATAGACTAACTGTTCTCTAACTCTATTACTATAACTGTAATAGAGTCTTAAAATGTAGTTAGCGCTCACTATTAATTTCAAACTAAACTATAATCCTAGTGCTCTCCCAGGACTGGCCTCAAATTCTAGTCACTCATGAGAGAGTCCTGCGCTTAACTAATTCATTCGCTGCAATCTGATGTTAACAGCAAATTTATTGCTATATATAGCTAGTCTTTGGGGGTTGGGTGTCAATAGCTGAATAGCTGCCGTGTGCCTATTCTCACCTGGTGCAAATAGACACTCTGTAAAAGGAGACATACACATTAATGCCCTGGTATTATTTTCTAAAAAAGATCATATAGTAAAACACTAACAGGGACCATTTTCCTGCCCAATGACAGCGTTACACCACTCTGTGAGATTAAGCCATTTTGTAAGTAATCACCACTATGCCGATGTGATGATAAGTGAAGATCTTCAGTACACCAAACAATCCTGGAGTTTTAGGAGAAACAGGGTAGCAGCCTCATCCAGTACAATGGCAGTGAATGGTGACCACGGATAAAACGTTAAAAATAGCACAGAAAACAAGCACAAAATGTCTCCATCCTGCTTGTGTGGTGTAATCCAAGTGTCCGCAAGCCGCGACATTAAAAATTAACCGCAAAAGATGCCATTTTCGCCATGTTTTTAGCAGAAATATCAGCTGTTGCATGTAGCCAGTAGGATGTAAACATGGCGTCGATCCTGTGAGACTTCCGCACGTGCGTCCATTACGATATATAC
>JAJHUR010089983.1:0-10888 GCA_027495735.1 Lutjanus campechanus | reverse complement strand
GGGAGCAAAAATGAAAGTGTTGCTTTTATATTTTTGCCGAGTATAAATTAAAATATCTCCAAAAAGAAGCACACAGACACATTGGCAGTAAAGTAGGAGTGATGTTTTATTGATTAGTTGAAAGAAAATGAGGTCTAGACATACAGAAAGAGAATTCACCATGAGAGTTATTTTTTTTAATAAAGCACAGAATGCTAAAAGCACAAGAAGCATGTTTTAAGTTTTTAGGTGCATTTTTGCAAAGTTCCACATTCAAAAACATTCAGAGACCAGAATTAGATCTGTTGTCACCTGAGAGCACAAGGATGACAATACAATCTTCTCAGTGAAGTAGTTTGTGCTCTCGGATAAAGGTTTAGTTCACAAAAAAAATTTACATTCAGAACACTTGTTTCTCTCGACCTACGTAGACTGGCAATCTGAATATCCAAAAATGATTGGCTATTTTTCATCCTAGACATCGCTGATAAGCCCTCGTACAGCAGTGAATTTAACCCGAAGTTACAAATAATTTGGATACGGCAGGTTTTTTGCATTCACATTCCGCCGCGCGTTTTGGAGAAGTGCAAGAACCTGCTGTGTGTGCGTGAGTTTACTGTGAGCCAATCTGAACCACCTAAAGAGATTCATGACATAACTTTAGGGCGTTAAAGCTCTATTAAGCGCTAGTTTTTAAAGTAACACTGAATCAAACTACTTCCCGTAACGTGGAAAAGGTTGCGAGTCCTGCTGATCCCACTGGGAATCAACACCCAACTCTAACGCAGCTCTCAGCTAATCAGTTGGGTTCTCTGCAAGCGTAAGGCAGTTTTTTGTTAATAAGATGGCCATAAGAAGCCGTAATAAGCTAATAATTCTATCAGGGTTCTGTGACTGTTAGTTTGGAGTCGTTCTGCCCCCCAGTGGTTTAAAATCGCTTAATACAGCTTTAAGGTGGTCTCAGACTGAGCAATTTTTACGGTTTAGCTCAGACAAGTCTGAAATTACACTTTACTGATGGGTGTGCGTTTTGTCATTCATACTCACACTGTGGGAGATGTTTGTGAATGAATGAATGATATTTCTGAGAAAAGAAAAAAAAAAAAAAAGCACAGTCTAAGGCCGCCGGTAGTGGCAGAAAGGAAAAGTCAAGACATGTCCAGGAACCACCGAGAGAAGATGGAAAATGTATGCATTTATTGAAGAACAAAATAAAAACATTGAAGATTTTTCAGTCTTGGAAGTTTTTTCCCATGTTTTTCCGTAATCATCTGTGACCGATGCAGCCAGTAGGGGTCGCCATTTCCGAGTATTTCTTGTTATGAGCTAGAGAGAGTGTGTCCAAACTGACAGAGAACTGGTCCATCACTTCAGAAAATTAAGGCAATTCCTGAACTGAGGAAAACATAGGAAATGGCAGTCGGTTTTAACACCATTAATAAAAACATTTAAATTTTGTGCTACTGACCAACATACAAAAAATAACTTTTAAAATATTGACATTTTACTTTTTTTAAGAACATCTTCAGTGGGAGAATCCTGTTGAGGATTCCACACTAAGGTTTTAGTGATGAACTAACTTTGGGGAGTGCGGCTTGTTTTCACGATATTCAAAAAAGTTGACTCAGGCTATGATACAGGTGCTTCACACTTGCCACAAATAACATTACCGTCAATTCAACATGGTCCACACCCATACAGTACATAAATTATCAAGGTTTCTTTTTTTCCTTTTTTAAAGTCTTGAGTGTACATCACAACCCAACGTGATGAGAATTCCTGTATTACATAGGAGTAGAACCATACATCATTAATACAAATCTTCCAGACACTTGTGCATATTTCTGTTAGGTATGTGGTTTCTGAGCTCTGGTGTAGCCACCTCGGTGCAGCTGGGCTTGTATTGGGAAGGGTGTGGGGTGGGGTGGGGTTAGGGCTTGGAAAGGGTATGGCCGTAAGTGGTGGGGGACGGGGAGGAGGGAGGGAGGGAGTGGGGAGTTAGATCGGTGGCTCGTTCAAGTGCTTGAAGCGGATGTGCTGGATGTAGCTAGCATTGGCAGGGCTGTAACGGCTGGGGCTGAAGTCTGGCGAGGCGGCGTGCCGAGCAGGACTGAAGCGTCCGCTGGGAGACATCAGGCCGCTGACCGGGGAGCCTGGAGTCTGATGCTGCATCCCGAGTCGTGGTTTTACCACTGCAGGGCTGGGCCAGCTAGATGACACAACACGCATTAACACCAGTCAGTGGTTACATTTACAGTATTGTTCATTTGCTACTTGTACTGAAATGTAAAAATAGTACAGATTTTATTGTCCTATAGCACAAAGTGACCACATCCTAGCTGCATAGGGTTGACATATTTGTTTATCAACTCCACAGACAGTATAATTGATAAACGGACGGAGCCTCTGTGACATCATCCATAAGTTACTAAAGAGCCATTGTGAAGCTCAGTGGGGTGGCTCTGGCCATCGCCATCTTGGCAGTGCCTGATTTGGCTAACTCCCCGCTAATCCAAAAATGGGCTAAAAGGTGGAGATTGAGTGGAGCTTAGGCTGCCGAATGAAGTGGCTACCTTTTGGCTAGTAATCTGTGACAGGTACCCCTTAATTATGAATAGCTTTAATGCTTTAAAGGGTGAGTTACAAAAAATATCACAGTTGTCAAGAAGGGGGGAAAATTGCTATAGAGACCAAAACTGTTTTTGTACTAGGTTGCAAACAGTTGTATTTCTGCTGTAAAGGCGGTTGATGGAGTTGGCTTCATTTTTCAGCCCTGGAGGTTGCCACTTGATCAACTCGAGCATCTGGTGCTGAGGTTATGCTGCACATTGAAACACCTTAACATTTCTGTGCCATCATCTGCACCTGAGGCACTATGTCCTACGACTATGGATGCATGCTAAACAGGGCTGTTAAATTATCGGCTGGTACAGGCCTATCCAGGTATATTAGTGTCACCATCCTGGAATTTCTCATTTCAATACACTATCTTGAAAAATATAGATATTTCATACCATGGGAAAAATTGACTCAACATTGATGGGCTAAAATTTAAGATAAATATAACAAAGCTACAACATTTTTGATTGACTTTACGAGAACTAGAGTCAGAATTGTTCTTTGTTCTAGTAGTGGGTAGTGACTGATAGTGAGGACAGTTTTGGTTATAGACTGTACACAAGACAGAACTGTTTGCCCACACAATAAATAAGTATTACAGGATTTAGCCTTTAATCTGATAATCTGACTTAATCAAACACTGAGACCAAAAACCTCTTTTTAGGCCAGGACAGCACAACAAACACAGGAAATATCAATAGTATCAGAAGACCAATGATAGAGAATAATATGCACTGAAATGAAATGTCAGCATGTCAGCAATGACAAGAAAAAGCTCACTAACCTCTGCATTTCTGATGCAGAGTACGACCTCATTGTGCTCTTCCACTTCTGAATGCTGGGATACTTCTGGGGATCGAGGTCTATGCCTTCTATTGCTGACAAGACCTCTCTGTCCAACTTGGTTGGTGAATCCCTGTAAAGACACACAAGATTAATCTACTGAATTTTTATCATCATAACTCATAAACTGGGGGACCATTAAACCCTGTGTTGTCTGTGTTACAATTGGAGACTATAGTGCCCCCAAAATATCAGACAGGACTCGCTATTTATTTCTAATTAGAATATCAAATTAGGGATGGGTGATACCAACCAGCTTTTTTAATTTGATACAATACCGATACTTTTTGTCACAAGTTTATCAATATCAACAGTGATAAGTTAGGAAAATGTGCTAGTATTATAAAATAGTCTATTTTAAAGAAATACTATAATACAAATGATAATAAAATAAATATCTTCTTGTATTTGTTCAGTCTTCTTAAAACTTTCAGGGTGTGCTTGAAGAGGATACTTGGATTGCTGCTGTGTGCTACTTTCTGAACACAAATAGTGCATCTTACTGTATTTTTATCAAGCCTATAGGTGAAAAGCTGCCCCGCTCTAAGTTATATTTCTGCCATTCTCTGTGGATATATTAAACTGTCACAAGTCTGATGTGGAAGTGTACGACTGTCAGAAAACCAAACGCACATGCTTGGTTCTTTTATCTCACAGGTTTGACAGTCATGTGACAAAGGCCAACTAAAAACATAAAGGCAGTTTATTAGCACTAGCATTATTCAAAAGTACTAAAACATTTGGGAGTGATGCAGCAACCAACATTTTGTATTTATATAACATTATTATATATAGTTGTTTTTAAATTAATTGATAGCAAATGAATGGCTTGTGAAAATCAAAGTAGCAACCCTGCTGAATCGATCTGCCCATCCCTATATCAAGTCTAAAGATTGTGACACATCATCTTGTAAAACATTATCTATATATATATATATATATATATTTTTTTTTTGAGTAGCTCTAAGTTCTTTCAACATCTAAGTCAACCCTGTTGTGCTCTCTGCAGAGAAACCAGAGTGACTCACCCTTCAATGAAAAGTCCTCTTCTAATGTGCGGTGGGGTCCTGGGTAGGAACTCGTTGGAGTTATCTAAGGACTTATAGGAGGAGCCAGAGGATCCTGAGCTGCTCAGGTCCCTCCCTCCATGGTCCCATGACTTGGACCTTGCACAGAAGTTGCGCCCCCCTGACACTGACCCCCTAGTCCTGCCCAGCATCTCCAGACTCTCCTCTGCTTCAAAGTACTCCTCTGAGCTGCCACTGCTGCGCCTCTCTTCCGTCTCTCCTCCCTCTGTTCTCCAGCCCAGCCCCTCCACCGCCTCGCCGTCCTGACTGCTGTGACCCAGTGACAGGCGGTTCAGCCCGGAGCTCAGGTCTGTGGCTGACGAGGATCCATAGGAGTCCCGGGCCTCCCTGTGCCTGCTCCCACCACTGCTCCTCCTCTCCCTGCCGCTGCTGGGGCTGTCCAGCGGCTCCTGCAGAGACATGCGCTCAAACTCCACCATGAGGTTGGAGATGGGCGACAGCAGGCAGGAGGAGGACGGGGAGGTGCGAGCGGTCACCTTGTCTCCATTGTGAGTCCTATCTCTGGAAGAGGAGCACACCCCGTTTTTGCAGACGACGCCAGGCGACAAGAGGCCGTCGTCGCAGCAGCACAGCAGGTCCTGCTCGGCTGCCGTCTCGATCAGGTCGGCCCCACGGTGCAACGCGATGGGCAGGATGTGGAACTCGCGGCCCCCCACCGCTCCCTTCAGGCCGTCCTTAGATGCAGCAGAGGAGGTGATGCTGGTGAGCGCTGCGTTCTGCCGGTTCTTCATCTCCTCAAGGCTGATATCATCACCCTCGTCCAGGAAGGCACCAACAGAGATGGAATTGCAAAACTTCTTGGGCTTGCCTGCAACCAGGGATGATGAATGACCAAAACAGACTTACAGTCATTATTACAGTGTCATTTTATCAAATAATTTTTTATGGCAGGAGATAATGTAGCTTTGTCTACTTCATATCTGACACAAGGCTTTATTACACTGATTACACTACAATGCCAATTAACAGAATAAATGGATGAAATGAATCAGGGAGGATGATCTGGAATGTGCACAGCCCCTTTCTTTTTTCAACAATTTAGACTTTTTTTCCAAGACGTGCAGGTGGAAGTACCTGGTGAGGGGGTTTTGAACCTGTTGCTGGTCTCATTCTCTCCAGCCTCTTCATGAGAAAGTGGGCTGAAGTCCCTCTTGCTGAGGTATTCTTCCAGCTTGCGCAGCCCATCAGTCGATGACATATCCACAAAACTGCCCAGAAAGTCCCAGTACTCAGACCACGGGTAGCCCTTCCCATGAGCCAGGTCTCTGTAGATGAAGGATGACTTATCATTTAGATTATTACACACAGAATTCAGCCATATCCCTGCATTTACCAGTCAAAAAACTGGTGTTCTCATAGTTTCTGGAGACTGAATAAACCTTTGACCAACTAAAAATTGCACATATGATTCAATTTCCCTGCAATTTTGTAGACTAATTTATGTCCAAGAAAAAAAAAACTGCTGTCACAGCACAAGTGAACCATTTCTCAGCTACAATAAGCTACAGTGTGTTTGAGAGTGGAGATGACATTTAACAAAGGATGAAACCAGTTTGAGCGCAGGGTGTGTAGTACATGGCTTGACATGTCTGTAATCTCCAAAGACACGTTCTTCCAGCTGGTGCAAAAGCTATTTCTGCCGATGCATACACACAGTGTGACAGCAATAATCCCAGTGGTATCACTCTTCAACAAGAGTCCAGATATCTTTGAGAAGTGATGTTTTGGACTCACCTGCCCACTCTCTCTGCCCCACGATCAGGATCAGACTTCAGAATGTGGTGGAAACGCTCTGCCCGGTCTCTGGGCGGCGTCTTCCAGGACCGACGAAAATCATCTGCCTACAGGAGAAGACCTTCTGGTCACTAAATGTTTTTTAATGATGCAGTGATGGATTTGAGTAAACATAAACAGGTAATCAGGTAAAGAACTTGCTTTAGAAGGGCTCAGCGGGCCTGCAAAGGCTGTGACCGTCATCACCGGATCCATCGGGCTTCTTGCCTGCCGCTGGATCTTGGACAGACTTTCTGAGGACTCAGGTGACCACAGAGAACCAATGACGGGCTGAGAGGTGTTGTCGGTTGCCCTCAGCAAAGGGATATAGCAGCGGTCTGTGAAGACAACGGACAATTTAAAGTTACAATAACATGTTTGATGGACATGACATTTATTCATAACACTTTGCGGAACGAACACATACATTTTCAATAAGGATGGGACTCGAGAACCAGAAGTGCTGATATGATCCATCAGAATCATATGCCTCAAAGCTTATCAATCCAATATATATTACAGTACAATGCAAAGTTATGACGTCAATGAGTCTACGCTGCTTGAAACTTGCGACAAGGAATCAAGGTGAAGAGGAAGAAAACATCCAAAGCGTGGGTTCTTTTCACACACATCTAAACCAAAAAAGGGCAGGTGCTGAACCAAAAAGTGAACAAACAATGAAATAAATAAATAAACGACTAAAACTATGCAAAGCTCCAATGTCCACTTATTTAATGCACCAAAGTAGTGACATTTTGGGCAACACTGCTCTTCAGACTGTCTATTTCAATTCACAAAGAAACATGGCAACATAATGGTGTGAAATTCTCATTCTGATAATACACAACATGGGTTAAATTCAAGCATATTTTGTGAGTGTCAGATATTTGACATGTGAGTGCTACTGCTTCCCAATTGAGCAGCACATCAGTTATCGAGGGTAAATATCCTGCAGTAATAGATTTAGCTCCATGCAGGCAGGCTTAGTGGATTTTTTCTTTGAGTAAGAAAACCTAAATCATTTTCTGTGCAAATTTTCCTCATTTCATCTATTTTAAACGGTCACAGAGTGTTGTTAATAACTAGATCTCAGGCTACAGCCAGCTCCACTCATCAGGAATCAATAAGCAAATCGATAAAGAATTCAGGCTGATAAGCAGAATCGATACTGGCAGTGATATCAATAAAATCTTCATCATATTCTGATGATTTTCAGTGAGGTTGGCACTGGTGTGAATCAAACCTTAAGCTGGCTGTGTACTTCAAAACAAAATCTAATTTAGTGTTGTCAAATATCTGTTGCGTAAAGTGCTGCCAGTCTGTGTGCAGGATAGTGAGTGAAGATATACAGTATACAGAACTTCATGCCAAAATACAGAACTAAAGCTGTAAATTGATTTACAATAAAAACAGTTCCCACAGCCTGTCACACTAACCCAATTACACCAATCCAAAGCACATCAACGCAATGTTTTCATCCTATCTGCTACGAGCAGCCGACATGGCTAACATCATAACATACAGGACAGATAAACTGGAAAAAATAAATAAATAAACACTGAGAAGTACAGCCAAAGTCAAACTACATGATGTAACCTGTTGCATCTATTTAACCAGACCTCTCTGTGTGAAAGTTCACTTAATGACACTTGCATGTGTCAGACAGTAAACAGTGGAGAACAGGAAATAAAACCTTACCTTCCAAATAATCACTTATCTTCTGCTTCACTTCTTGGGTCTTGTTTTTTCTGCTACAAATAAGCTGTGAAAAGGAAAAAAAAAAAAAGAATAACTGTGGATATATGTACAGCTGACAACATATGACTGTTGTTGAATTAGCTGGGGAAAGAATTTGCTCCTGCTCATCTATCTTTAGACTTCTATGTGCAGTCAGTGATTGCTGCCAAACGATTTAAAAAGCAAAATAGAAAGTTCACAGCTTCAGAACCTTCATGTACACATTCATGAATGTTTTCTGTGAGATAACCCCCAGCTCCTTTAACCTATGCCGAAGGTTTTCTTACTCAGTGTGCATGTTACCAAGTAAAATTAGGGTTAAAAATAAAACTGCTTACATCACAAGGCTTCTGGCCATCCTTGTTCTTACAGTTCTTATCGATGTCAGGATGCGAGCACAGGACGTTGACCACTTCTGGGCACCCAAACTTACAGGCAAAGTGGAGTGGTGTTTCAAAGCCCTGGAACATACAAACAAGAGCCCATTAAGTACTTTTTTTTAAAAAAAGAATCTAATTTATCTGGTTTTGGCTGGCACAATAAAATAACTTACAGCCTTATCTGGAGTGTTGAGGTAAAGATCTACAATGTAGCGGATACGTTTCTGCAGCATGACTTCCTGGTCGTCTGGGTACATGAGGCGCATAAACTCTGGGTTTTCCAACGTGTCCAACAGCAGCTGGGCGACTCCCGCCTGGTTCTCCTTGGCTGCCACGTGCATTACGTTGTACCGGCAGCCCTCCTAACCAGACACAACAGTGGAACAACTTTATGGATCAGGACATAATCCTCTTTAATCTCCTGTCAACAGGAAGGGATGCTTAATTTTGTTCAAAAGCAGCATCTGACCTTAACTTCACCTGCCGAAGTTAGGGATTTATCAACCAACATTTATTTCATTTTTGAGCACCTGGGCCTAAGAAACAATAGTTGGTATTTATAATATATCAGCATCAAATCTGCAGGTTTACAATACCAACTTCTAAAGACCAGTGTTGGGGGTAATCTATTACAGTAATATATCACCTTTAACGGTAACCAAGTATGACGTATAACATATTGTTAGGATTTCAGAAATATTATTACATTTTAGGGGTGTCATGATTTGATTAAACATTCTTTTTCAGTACTGACTGTGCCATTGTTAGAGAGTTAGAGTCTTGATTTGTAAAGATCAGCAGATCATTGATTTTATGCCCCGACAACAGTCATTTACATTTTCAAACTCTTTAAAGTCTTTAAAGTGTTGTTTTGTTTGTTCTTTCTTTGGACATGCGCTGGACGCATGCAAGTAGGCGGGGGTGGAGAGACAAAAAAAGAATACTGGGAGAATCGCCAATCCTGCTTTTGATTTATGCAGAGCTAAGAAAATCACATTTCAGTTTTGAATTTCCTTCAGAAAACCTTTAAGGTGTCCTCATTAACACCACTGGGGCCATGCCAGGGTTTAATTGCTAATTTTATTGATTGTAATTGCCACTGCTTTAAAAATTTTTAATAAATCTTTTTAGTTATTAATCGATTTGTCTCACAAATTTCTGCCCCTTACCTATTAACATTGGTAATTTGACCTTGTTTGTCCCTCAATCTGTTTTCCGAGGATTTAAATAAATAAATGAAGGTGATGATGATGATTTCTATTGATTTTCCAGCGAGCTCATTTTGATCAAACAGAAATGAAACTGTGACACCCCTACTACATTTACTATGCCAAATAACACATTACCAAATGCGCCAAATTCAAAATACAGCCGGAGATGTAACAGCCACCTGACTAATGGTTAAAACAATAAACCAGCAAAAAATGACAATTAGCAACATAAACCAGAGCTGCATCGATTAATCCATGATGAATCTGTTATTACATTATGTATTCTGATAATCGATTATTGGTTTGAGCAATTAAAAAACAAACAAAAAACAACAAAAAACAACAACAACAACAACAAAAAACACATATCTGATTCCAGCTTTTCAAATGTGAATATTTCTTGGTTTCTTTTCTGCTTAATGACAGTAAACTGAAGATGTTTCAGTTGTTTGTAAAAAATAAGTCACTTGAGGGCTTCAAATCTTCTTGGGCTTTAAGAAACAGTAGTCAACATCTTTCACCATTTTTTGAAAATGTATGGACCAAACAACTAATCAGTTAATCAAGGAAATAATCAACAGATGAATCAATAATAAAAATAATTGTTAATTGCAGCCCAATAAACAACCACATTCTCAATGCACACACAACAGCAAACTTTAAAATATACTTCGTCCAACACTGTATTTATTTTATTTAAAAGGATTCACACTGAATGCATGATGGGAAATGTCGGCCATTGCTACAATATTAGAAAGAGCAGCACTGTGCCTTGCCTGGGTTGAACAATGTAAATGAATATATTTAGTCACCTTATTGGGCATAAACCTTGGGTTTAACATGTGCATTGTTGAAAAATAGACTTAAATTGCGTAAACAAAGGGCAATTTAAACACTTTTGTTTGTGGTTTCACCCTTGAGACACAACTGAGATGAGAGCCTGCACAGAGCTGCACACACAGTAAGAATGATTGAAACATCTTGCAATACACTCGCAGTGTTGCAATACAGGGGCAATTGCGAGGATACTGCTATGATACAACATTACCCTCTCCCGTGTAACACAATACTCTACCCAGACATTAATATTGTAAAGTAACATTATTTTCAAATGAAAGTAACTAGTAATATGTAATAGTCCCTTTTCAAAGTAACTTGCCCAACAATGCTAAAGATTACTAAATACACTGAATTTAAGACAAACAAACAAGTAAATCATGAATGTATTTTTAACCTGATGAGCGCAAGATTTATTATA
>JAJHUR010089976.1:0-15181 GCA_027495735.1 Lutjanus campechanus | reverse complement strand
GGCTGAAAGACATATTTAGTATATTTTAGGTAAACCTTTACATTTGAGATTTTTTATTTCATCGCCAGCAGTTCAAAACAAAATGTGAACATTTGTTGGAAAAGTCATTCAAACACCAAATGTAGGACAGATAGCTACTAAAATGCGAGGTTCATTGTGAAGCAGAGAGAGCAAACACTCATCTGTGAAATCATTCACCCTTAAAGGCATAGTTAGCGATATAATCCGACGCACTTTTTGTCAAAATCACTGTATTTCTCCTCAAGCTGTCAGTTCTGAGAGCATCCTGAAAAAAAAAATCTGGTTTCAATACACAGCCTGGGCTCTGATTTTCAGCAGGTAAATCTGTGGCTCGGAGCGAGCCACCAGAACATGGGTCCACCCCCTCACACCCGGGGGCCGGTTCATACTCGTGCACAGGTCAGACATGGGGGGAGGGGGAGTAGTAGGTCGCGTAGTGTGCGCAGTTAGAGTAAGAGAGAGAGAGAGAGACAGTATATCAGGTGCAGATATTTTGCATTTGCCATGGCTGAAAAACAGCCCAAGAGAAAACGGTCGGAGGAGCATAAATAAGAAAAACCGGAATAAAACGGAATAAAATGGACGCGGAGGTCGCCGTCTTTCTGCTGGACAGGTGAGCAACATTATCTTTGCGGTGCTTCACATAACAGTAACAGCCGTCGGGCATTCATCATATTGTCTAATCTGCCAAAATGTACTGTTGTTGTGATGTCGAGTTGTGGGTACAGTTGTCTGACGGGTCAGCTAACTTTAGCTTTGCGGCTTAGCAGTGTGCTAACTCACAACTAGGCTATTTCAGCTGCTTTACTGCTGCTTTAGTTTCTACGGCCGTTTCCATGACAATGCACGTCCATGAACTTCGGGGGTAGAGCCCGAGGTGGAATATGAAGGGAGGGGTGGGTCTGTATTCATTTACACTTCAAATATCAACAACCTCTCTACTCGTTTTCTCCCACATCGCTAACTACACCTTTAATTCTTCATCTCACAAGAACAGCTCGACACCTATACAAACAAATACCTTAATAAATAAATGACTATGTGCTTGATAACATTCTGAGTTTTACAAGTGGCTTTTTATTTTGTTCTATTTTGTGGAAAACCTTTAGAACATCTGCAGAAATGTTGGAATTCTGTGGCGCAGATTACATGTGGGCCTGGTGATTAAAGACAGCCTCTGACCGTCATTAAAGGTGTGACAACAAAGTGACTGTTTTGTAAATCACATGTAAGGCTTGACTATGAAATATGACTCAACACACTCCCAAGTCAAAGTCCTAAACTAAATTTAATGCCATTTTCAAATTTCAAGCCCTTGTTCAGACAGCCCATACCCATTTTTTTGTTATATTCGACTGATTGTCGCAAGTCTGGACAGAAAAAAATACATGAAATACAATTTTTCCAAATAGGATCGAAGTCACATTTGAAGGTGTCTTGAAATGCAATTAAAATTAGATGTTTTTTGCATCCTTTGCAACACGACCAACAACAATGTCAAATGTAGAGTGACGAAAGTGCATCAGAGCAGCTGAGCAGAATCCAGCTGCTCCTAGCAGAGCGGAGGACAACAAAGAACAAAAGTCCACGAACAGATGCTGGAATAAATTGTATAGTGGCACTTTGGGAAAAGGTTTCTATGCATGAAAAGCTGTAATTTCTCATGCCTCCATGTTGGAAAATCACATCACCAGCATATGTAGTTATTTCTTGGGTCTGCAGAGCATCGAGCGGTGACGGCCTGTCTGTCTGTTCAATGTAAAGTTAAGTTATAAACAGAGGGTATTCAAAAGGCATTACAGTGAAAGGATATCTGCCAGAAGCCATTTTACTGCTCAAATGGATTCCTGTGGTGGAGCAGATTGAAGTGGAGGTGGTTTGACCGCAAGAATTAATATATACAAAAGGGGGCTAAACGGGAGAATAGATCGCTGTCACAGTTGGTAATTTCATGGCTTGATTGATTGCTGGCATATTGTATTGCTCATACTGAGGTGATTAATCCATCTTTGCATAGTTCAAAACCTCTGCAACTCTGACTTGTTTGCCTTGCCAAAAACACTGTCAAACGCAATTGTATGTCACTTTCCTTTTCGTTCCATTATTCTTTTCTTAATTCCTCTTTAAATATCCTCGTCCATTCTGATGTGTGTGAATGCGTGCACACACATCTCCGAGGGGATGTCGGAGTGAGTGATATTAACCTTGCATTGTTTACTCAGCCTTACATATATGCATGAGCTGGCAGTCCTTAATTCCACACTGATAAAAACCATTTAAAATTTCAGACAGAAAATGAAACCTGTCAAAAATGTACACAATTGAAATTTGTTAAATTAATGAGATGAAAAGAATATGAAAGGGCGGCAGCAGGTAGACCAGATGACGGGGTCAATGGGAGACACCATAAAACTGATTATGATTGATGATGACAGATTGGAACATTTGTGCATGCAGAGGAGAATTAATTGGAAAATTAGTAACCATGGTTAAATGATTTGTGGCCAACAAACAATATGCATATATCTATTTTATAAGAGCTTTAATATTTTGAGTGGAAAATGGCAGCAGAGCTCTCCTTTGAATATTTAATACAGATGTTTTTTTTCCCCCACATTTTTCTATAAAAATGATAATAGTATCTATATAAATGGAAAAGCAGTCCAGTCAAGCTGGAAAGCGTGCACTGTACACTCTGTAATTACATCCACTCATATCCTGGGAGGCATGTTTAAAGATGCAGATTGAGTGTTCAACAGATGACTTCCATGGCTGTCGATTTTATTTTCTCGTAGGATGCCACGCAATAATCTACAGGTCAGAGCACATTTTCATAAATAACTCAGTTCAAGATATTGTAACAGCTAGGCATGATATTGCAAATTCCTCCCTAAGATTGCCAAGTTCAAAAAATAATTGGACATCCAGGCAGTCATTTAGCTCAATCGCTTTCCGGCGGAAATTCTGACACGCTGCATGTAGCTGTTTCTCAGCACTACTGGCACTGCCGGGAACAGGAGAGACTGGGAAATAGCTTTTTAAATCTCTAAATAAGAATAAGACTAGTAACACAGGAAGTCTACATATATCAGCAAGTTAAATGTAAGACTTTTTAATGCTACTGTTTAATTAAATTTAAGGCCAAAACTAAACATCAAATGTGAAAATAGTCATACTCTTCTGAGTAAATACATATATTATCAGTTCAAGATTATAAATAAGGGAAAATGACAATAACTGGTTGAGTTAAAGGAGAAATCTGTAGTATACTTAATGTAATAAATCATAAAATGATCATGATATGTCATCGGAAATTGAGGAAACATGTTAAGTTGACACACTCACAATTCTGACAACAACATTACAGCTGAAGTGCCCTCCTTTGAAATTTCCAAAACGGGCCAGAGAAACTGTTTTTGTTTGCCCAACTCACATTTATTAGATCTAAAAATTAATGCAGAATGTTCACCGAATGAGTTAGTCTTTGTTCATGAGTTGTAAGAAATCTTTTAGAAGGAGTACATGTTTATAACAGTTACAGTAAACAACATGTTAATGGAGTCTGGTGGGCAGTAAGACAGACAGTCAATGAACTCAATGAGTCCAGAGTGGGTATTTTCAGAGCAGTAGGCTTTTGTTTTGAGGATAACGGACTTTACTTTACATTGACAGACAACTGACCGTTATACACAGCTGATGAACATACAGTGCAGGACTCTTATTGTCCGATTACTGTGTGCTGGTCGTGCGCTCCTGCAGCATTCTTGCAGCCTCATCTTCCTAAAGTGTGGGGAGGAGCAGGCAGGGGGAACCAATTCACTTCAATCACAGATTTTATATTAAATAGGATTTCAACATATTTATTATACTGTCTATGGCACCAACTCACTATTTGGACTACAGCACTCATTTCTGGACTGTTAAATACTGTTACATATTGCTCCTTTAAGAACATCTGTCCAAATTATTAGCAAAAACCTAAAAAACCTGTAACAGGATAACGGAGGCATATGAATTCAATTCTTGCACTTGGAGTGAATTTCAAACTATTTAGGACCACTATTTCAGCATTCAATGAATAAATATATATCCAAGATCTTCCCAACCAGAAATTAAGGCTATTTTATAAGTCCTTTTATTAGTATGTGAATTCAAGACATTTGAAGACTCTTTAAGGACCTGTAGCCACCAAGTAATAATAACAGTAACAATAATAATAGGACAAAGAATAATAATAATAAACATCTTCAAATTAAGAGCAAAAATGTGAAAAGACAAACACAATATATATATATATATATATATATATATATATATATATATATATATATATATATATATATATACACACATATATACATATGTATGTGACTGTCTTTCCTGAAATTCAGGGATCAAACTCTGATCATTTCAACTTATAAAAAAAAGAAAAAGAAAAAGAAGGTCTTATGGACAAAGGACCTGAAGACAGGAGTCTAAAAATAGACTCGAGTGAATTAATTTCTCTCTTCAGCCGTGCAGCCACAGGGTCATTAACATAGACACGGCTTAATTTCTAGATAATTTGTTATTCCCAAATTGCAACACATGGTTAAGTGTCTTGGTGGGACTTTGATGCCCAGAGCATGTCCTCCCCGTGTCTGGCAGAATGTCATGATCAGAGCCACGGACAGCAACAGGAGGTGCTATGCAAATACGTGCTCAAAAGGGCTTTAAAACCCCAAAAAGAACAATCAGACTTTCCTCATATCCATCACACCAGAGAGCAGCACACACAAAACCGACATACACAAAAGCAGCGGATCAAATTGTGTTTATTTGAAGTCGGAAACACTTTATAGAAGATTTTTCAATTTGCTATTGTGTGAGACCTTGGATATAATACATGCTTCTCTTTTTTAGATGTTGAAGGCAGCATGTAACATGTTTCCACAAAGGATTGGCATCATACGCTGTGCTATAATGAAAGTCTGAACTCCAAGCCTGAGATTTTACTCAAACTTGAATCATCCGGCAAGACTACTGACCTGTCACTCACTGTGTGTGCACAGTTATTTACTGAAGAAAAAGACAAACAAAAAGATCTGGAGGTAGTCGTGATTGCAAACGGAGCTGAGTGTGGTTTGTACATTGCAGAACAACTGGAATGGATGCAGCATGCACTTTATATGCCTGAGAGGTTGTGTGTGATCTGAAAAAAGGACGATTTTATATTGAATAGTAAGCACTGTTTGTCACATTAAATGATTAAGTAAATTAGTAAATTAGTTAGAATAACTCAGAGTCAAATTAACAACTGAGTGAACTGAGTGGACACAGAAGTTCTGATTCAGTATATAGTAGGTTTCAGTTCTCATTACTCTGTTCAGGATGTTTGTCAGTTTCAATCTGTGAGCTCAAAACACTACAGGACTGAGTGAGAATGACAAGTGGTTGGCTCTTTATTAGTGTCTAGGTTATGCTCATTCTAATAAGTGTGTGTGCTTGACAGAAAACTGTAATAACTAAGGTAAAGAAATAGAAAGCTTGCTGGCAGTGAATAGAAAGAAAAACATCAATTATACAAACCTGGTGATATGGTGGAGAGGTCACAAAAACCTGTTTATTGCCAAGTAGGTGTTCATATAAGGAATTTGTCTGGTATATTGTGGATTAACATAGTACAACATAATTTAAATGACAGTGAAAGTGAGTACTGCAATCAAGAAGCATACACAGAAAATTGACAGTAGCATTAAAAACAATGAAAAACAAAAATATCTCTTACAAAAACAAAACTGCAAAAGTGTAGGTAGGTAAGTGTGTTGCAGGTATGTGCAAAATATTGAAAGGTGCAGTATTAATTCAAAGAATATAAACTGTTTTATCTTAAAAATGTTCTTGTACGGGCTGCCTTATTTTGCCTAAATTTTAAATTGACTGAATTAGAAAAGGTAAGTTGAAATAATTTTGTAGCAATTCAAAACTTTTCCAGTTGAATATATTTGAAATTAATTTAGTTACATTTGAAAGAACAAGGACAAACCCAGCGACAATGACTTATCTTTTTTCAACATACGTTTTCCTCAAGCTATAAGAGTCTAGGAGCGTTTTAACTCTCAAACAATGCATGGCATGCAGGGAAGTCTGCTAATGTGCTGATACTCTTCAATACCCATACTACTATAGTATTTAGTACGCCAGAAAAAGATTTAGTACGTCCCAGTACATAGTATGTCAAATGCAGCATGTCAAAAATACCAGGATGTCTTACTGCATCTGATCATGTTTTGCAGAATGCAAGCCAACACGCTTTTCTGGCTTTTCTGACCCACAATCCTTTGTGATGAGTGTATGAGCAAGAGGGTCAGACTTAAAAGTGCCATGTTACAATGAAGTAATGCAGGGCATGTTTCTTTAGAGGCTTAAGTTAGAAGAGCTCATGTTTATAGGTTCTGAAAGCATATACTAGAAATTTAAAGTTTAATTAATTTATAAAAAATAAAACTTGTAAATTTAAGTTAATGAGAAAAGACTTAATTTCACTAAATTCCTTTATGATTTTTACAGTGCAATATTCAAAACAGAGTCCAAGAGATGTACGCTAATGTGATGCATTGAGTCGGGTCTGTAGACTTTGTGTCATACTGCCGCTACACCCTATACATGCTACATTAATGCACAGTGTTGTTGGGGGTCCTGAGCCTCACTGATGAGGCCAGCTGCAGATGGGAAGAAGCTGTTGTTATTGTGAAAGGTTTTGGCCATAACGGACTGCAGCCCTCTACCAAAGGAGCAGCGAGTTTGTATGGGAGATTATATCATACATGTTTGGCACAAATCAGGTTGTCTGATAGGCCCCAAGTGGATCAGGCATGTCTAGATTGAATTATTACAAACCTTCCAATTCAATAAAAAATCAGGAATGTGCTTCTGTTATGTGGGAAAGCCCCTCTGAATGTCCAAGGAGGCCAAATCAGCTACAGATTCTCTCCCAGTGAGCGGTCAGCTTAAGCAACTAGAGCGTATTTAGCTGGAGTTTAATGGAATTTACTGCAATGTTAATCAACTCTGTCCCAAATGATGCTTAAAATAGCTTGAAACAAATGTGCAAGTGCATACACAAGACCTCCAATGTCAATGATAATAACTCAGTTTTGCAACTATGATTCCTATGAATTATGCTCATATACAACTAATTTTTCAGCCTGCCTTCAGCAGAAAAACAACAGTATAAGTCATCCATGCAAGCAGCTTATTACGACCCATATTTATGTTTATTGCGAGACTGCAACCTCTAATGACAGCAGTAATTTTAACTGGAGCAAACGAGGAAGTCAGGTGACGTAGTATAGAGAGACGGAGACGAGATGGATGGGAGGGTCAGACACATCCAGCCTTTTACCCATGTGACCGATGTTTGTGTCCCATGTGAAACCAAAAGTCAACGACATATCCTTCCTTAAATAATTAGAAATGCTGGCTGGCGGATCTTGTTACTTTT
Source organism: Lutjanus campechanus (assembly GCA_027495735.1). Taxonomy (NCBI): domain Eukaryota; kingdom Metazoa; phylum Chordata; class Actinopteri; order Lutjaniformes; family Lutjanidae; genus Lutjanus; species Lutjanus campechanus. The sequence continues at coordinate 7,677 of JAJHUR010089976.1, read as the reverse complement.
GGGTAGAGTGAGGCTAGGTATCTCCTGCTGTTTCCAGTCTTTGTGCTAAGCTAAGCGGCTGCTGGCTGTACTGTCACATATGCAGTGTAGACATGAGAGTGGCATCAATCTTCCCATCTAAGTCTCTGCAAGAAAACTCCTGAAAATATTGCATGATACAAACCCTGATATGGCTTTTTATTCTTGGTAACACCTGAATTGGAACAACAACTTAAAGATGAGATAAATTTCAGTATTGTACATCAGACCTATGGGTCTCCTTCAACTCTGGGCTCCTACAAATGTCAGTTTGCTTTTCATATCATTAGCAGTGGCACTGCTGTCTGCATATGGAAATCAACTAATTGGGGCTAAAGACAAGCAGTGACCCCCACGTACAGCCAGCCAATCAGAGCGGAGGCTCATGCTGCTTTTCTAATAAGCCCAATAAAACACACTGAATTTTTAAGTGGAGGCCAGCACACTGTTATGTAAACTAATTGTTTAAAGTGTTTAAAATATAACACATACAGTAATACTGGCATTCTTAAACATCCTTAATGTTTTACAGTGGATAATATCTTACATATAATGTTTTTGGAAACTTTCTCTAAACCTTGCCTCTGCTGAAGTGATGATACTGCTTTGAAGGCATTTTTCTGTAAAAATGCAGCAGAGTCAAAGTGGGCATGATGTGATGCTGCAAGACTTGACCACATGCATAGGAAGAAATCTGCCACTCCTGCACTTTTCTCCTTGTTACTTACCCCTGACCTGCTCTTAAAAAAAATATAGTCAGCAGCATTGCACCGCCTCTAATGATGTGTAATCACAGTGGTTTCCTGCATAATGTCTTCAATGTTGGGAGAGACCATCAAGCACCACAGATATCCAGGGACATTTTAGGCAGATGGCGATACTCTACTTCACTTAACAGAGAAGGCAAGATAAGACATATTTTCACGCCTCAATAAATAGACCATTGAACGCATTCATATTTGGAATACAGGATCATGAATTTGCCTAATTTCTTGATGATTTTATGCTATACTGTATGTTGAATATGGTGAATGGCTTTGATTGATGTTTCCCCTTATGTGCTGTATGTATTCCATCATTTTCCTGAGAGCAGTGAGAGAAAAACATCAAAGTTATTCATGTCAATCTTTAAGCTCTTTAGAAAAAATAATGGTGAGCAGGGCTGTTTGAAAACTCATATCCATGTTTGCTTATGCTCATTTCATTCCGCCTTGTACCCCATTCTATTTCAAAGCAACTGAAAGCAAAGTAGATCCACAGTTGAATTCAAATGGAGATGCAATTAAATGCAAAAAAGACTGAGAGAGAATTTGACTATGGGGATGTTTATGCATTACAGACTGTGTCACTGCAGAGACTTCTGACTACACTCTAGAAGTGACTGGTATATCAAATGTAATCTGGAGCTTGCTAAATAAACAGGATCATCCTGAATCATGGCAAAATGACCAATTTAAAAAGCTCATAATCTGATGTGTGACGTTATGCTCCTTTTAAAAGTAATATCATTAACATGAGAAGTTACCATACCAAAAGGGTATGACTTTTATTAGCCACACGAGCGCCATGGCTGGTCGGCTGATTCACCACTTTAGGCCAGGCCGAAGTATCTCAGCAACTATTAAATGGATTGCTGTGAAATTTGGTACATACATTTACTATCACCAGAGGATGATTCCTAATTACATTGATGATCCCCCAACTTTCCATTTAGAGCCACCAGCAGACCAGAGTTTCATTTACCAAGTGAAAAATCTCAGTGTCTACAGAATAGATTGATTTTATTAAGACTTTCATGGTTCCCAGAAAACATATCCCCATGACTTACAGTGATCCCCTGACTTTTCCTTTAGTGCCATGAATTTGACATTCGTGGTTACTTTACTAAAATGTCCCTACATTTAGAGACAATATGCTTTTCTCCTGATTTGATAACATCTTTGCATTTTTGTTATTTCTATTTATTGCAATTTTTATTTGCTTTTTTCCACTAGACCATGGGGAAAAGTTGCATTATATACTTGTAGATACTGCATCCTATTTGTCATATTTCCAAAACCAATGCACATCAAATTGAGTTTTTTATTTCAGCAGCTTCATTGCTAGGGGTTTTCAAAGTCTGAGACTGTGAGCCTCCCCTCAGAAAAAGTTTAGAAAAAGGCACCGCACTTAGTTTACTTGGTAAATTTCACTCAGTTCATGGATTTCTCTGGGATCAGTATTATGTTATCTGATCTCACTCAACACTCAACAATTGAGCCAGGGCTGCATAATATTGCTGGGTGACATAACTTCAGACTAGACCAAATACATAAAAAGGTCTGTCCAATGGCATTTATTATTTTCTGACTCTGAAAGAGTGGCAAAACTAAAACTGCTGTATCTCTGAACTATCTCTTTAATCATATACAGTTAGGCCATTCTATGTGATCTCCTCTTCATAACTAATGTAATAATAACTAATGTAATATTTTTCCACTTCCATTTATTTGAGCCTCCTGAAACTGTTTGGAGCCCCCTGGGGAGGCTCACCTCCCACTTTGAAAACCTCAGAGAGCATATAAAAGTGACTTATTGAAGTAAATTGTTACATTTAGCCGTTCCTACTCACCAAGCAAGTGCTATTACAATAAGTAAAATAGAAAATGTGGATATATGTGCTGCCCTCTCCAGGCAGGCAGTGTCCTCACCAAGCAGTGGCTGTATTTTTAAACCCACTGGGAATTTTGAGTTTGAGTTTTGACCTGTATGAGTTTGCTATAGTTGATTGTTGAAGCCAGAAGTGGCAGACTGAGTTAGCACTGTGAAGTCAACAGCTGAGAGTTAGAGAGAGGAGAGGAAATATATTAAAGTATGAGCGCACGTCTTTTTATGTTGAGCCTGTTAAGTAAAATGGATCCGTTTAAGGTAGATTTACCAAGATTTGTCAACCCAACAGGATGAAATGGATTTAATTAAAATATAGTAGCATGCTAGTAGGCTAAACAAAGACAGTGAATATGCTATACCTTCAACACATCAGCACTGTTATTGTGAATAGGGCAGCAACTAACAATTATTTTAATTATTGATTAATCTGTTGATCTTTTCCTTGAGTAATCAATTACTTTTTTTGGTCCATAAAATGTGGTGGAAAATGTTCACTGTTTCCCAAACGCCATTCTGATGTCTTCAAGTGTCTTTGTGACATAAAGGATGAGATAAACCCATACATATCCATATATTTAACAATCTGGAAGCAGATAATTTGGACATTTTTCTCGACTTGAAAATGACCCAAACCTTTACTCACTTATCAACATAACTGGCAACTAAATGAATACTTGACAACTAATCAATGCACCTGTAATTGTGATCGTGCTAGCATGTATATTAGCTCAAAGCTTCACAGAGCTGTTAGTGTGGCTGCAGACTCCTAATTTTGTTGGAAGAAAAAATTATACAAGCTTTGGTGTAAACATGGACTATTATGTGACATCATTTGGTGAGAGCACACAAATAACAAGATATATACATGAAACTATAATGGATAGTTGTTCAAAAGAATCTTTAATAAATTTGTAAGCTCACCATGTCAGCCAACTAAATACAATTATGTGGCTGGATGCAGCAATGAGCAGTGTGAAGTCTGGATGCCGTCTCAGGTTAGCAGTGCATTAATATGATTCAAACAGCCAGTGTGTGCTGGCTAGCAGCTGTTTGGGGCCCCGAGTCCAATCCCAAGCAGCACCTCGGTCCCCAACAAGTGCTAGCTGCAATGAGGTGCATCATAGTGACTTTTAATTTCCCTCTTCACCACATCATATTTGCAGCAGGCCATGCAGGGAAGGGAGGAGAGGAAATAGATCCCCAGATTATTTCCATCTATAATTTCTTATCTGGTGGTGTGCGATCCTTCTGCCTCTCCTCTATTGCCACCCCCCTGCAGGCGCTGCCTTTTACTCCCTGGGTGTGCCACCAATCTAGAAATTGAATTTGAGGGGAGGAAATTAGAAATGAGGGCATTTTCATTTCAATTTATCCTTCCAATGAGACAATTTTGATGTAGGGTCTTACACGGCTACAATATGGAGCTCCCACACACTCGATACCCTTCACCTTGCGACCTTGTCACCCATACCCCGCTGCCGCCCTTTAAAATCCCTACCAGCCTCTCCCTTTCTGCTCTCCCACCCCTTTAAAGAGCTCTACATCTTAAAAACAGTCAATTTCCAAGCCAAAGTGTGCCACCTGCTTTTGGCAGCTGGAAGCCCTGGCAAATGTAGATAAATGAACAGAGCCACCTGAGGGATTTTATGAATCTGCTGCTGCTTGGCAGATTTATTTGCTCCCCGCCACAGAGAGCTGCACTGGTAAGCACAGATTACGGTCTACGGCACAACTGCCCCTGCCCATTCTCCTGTCCTACCCTCCGTGTGTCCACCCATACAGGCGCTGAGAGGTTGTTGACCTGTAATTCATCAGTATTTTGAATTGCAAACTGCAGCCTTGTGTTTTTCTGTGTCTTCCTCCGCCTCATCATTACAGCTTCGGAGCAGATTGTGTGGTGCCCTTGGGAAGCTGTGAATATGTTTGTTTAGTGCCTGATCTAATCTTACATCATTATGCAGAGGGATATTTGAGTAAATCTTATGGAACTGTAATTAGATTTTTATCAAATGCACTGTGGTTCTGCACTATACAGTATAATATGTATAGCTATACAGTATCTTGCCTCAGTCAAATTCATTTTTAGCAGCTCCATTCTGGATTTGATTTGTTTTTGATTTAATATTAAGTTAATCAGAATGAGGACTAAAGATCTGGTTGCATCTTTTTTTTTTAATGTTTCTAATTATTAAATATTCAAAACATCAACATGATGTTTTTCCAGTTCCCTTTGTGGTTAATAATCAAACTACATAACTATATCGTACATTATTTGAGTGTTGGTTTGCATTACTACAAACCAAAAAAGAAACTACAAACCAAGACAAGGGGGATCGCTGCAGGCAGAGTTCTGACACATTTTCCATTTTAAAATTCCAGACTTTTCCAGACTCAAATTTCCAGACTTCTCTGCAGGTTTTTCAGATCATATTTGGCATCTTATTACGAATACCTACATCTTTAGTAGAACATTTTAAAATCCAACTGTTCCAATATGTATGTTACATTCTGACTATGTATGCTATTATGCATGTAGCTCAAACAAATCAATTGCACAAAAAAGGTGGATGGTGTTCCACTATCAAACATAAGAAAGAAAGAAGTAAAGTAACCAATGCACCCTACACTCATATTATTTTCCTTTCCATATTAAGTAAATATCATATTATTGTACTGTCCCTTCTTTTTAGTTCCTTTAACAAATAAGGGCTGAAATTTAAAAAAAAAAGTTGAAAAAACTCTTGTATGATCAATTCATTTTTAGAAATTCTAAAGTTACTTTAAAAAGAGAATAGGGGCAATAGTCTGGGGCAATAGTCTGCATAGAAACCCTGTATAGGCTAAGGTCCCAGTTTAAAAGTAAAAATAAAACTCCTGGGGATTACATATATATACTACTAATCTGTTTTACAGCTACATTTTGTTTGAATTTGAAGGAAACATAATTGCTGCCAAGATATGTTTGGTGAGAAAGTTTTTTTTTTAAAAATTTTTTAGGGAATTTAATGCTACATTCTTGTGCCATATGGAATACATTGCAAATTAGTAGTATATTAACTTGGAGAGGGGCTGCAACCTGCATCCACCTGCCTTACCTGCTTTACAGGTGCCAGGAGCAACGACTTATAATTCAGTTCAATTCAAACTGCATCACAAGTGTCCAGGGCAATAAATAATAATTTACTATTAATAATAATAATGATATGGGGAAAGGTTAAAGACCAGTGTGAGGATTTAGTGCAGATCTGGGCATAATATGGCCCGGGGACCAGATCTAGCACACTGAAAGGTTCTATGTGGCCCGCAAGGCCATCATAAGCATTTGGATATATTACAATTAAAACCTAAATTATAACGTTACACAGTGGACCTTTGAAACATATTATTTCAAAGAAACAGAAAGGCCTTGAAGACCTGAAACCAACAAATGGCCTCATGTGATCACCGATAGGTATGGTCAGTGTGCTGGTTTTCTTTGCTAACTTTGCCAACCAAATGTAGGCCAGAGGGTATTCTGCACTGATCAATATCCGCTTAAATTTGAAAATACAGAAAAGTCCTTTGAGCTTTGTCCATGCCTTTTAGCTACAAATGCAAGGTATTATATTGTTACACACACACACACACACACACACACACACACACACACACACACACACACAAAAAAAACAAAACAAAACCCTGATGTATTATCTCATGATGGTAAATTAAAAACACTCTAAATTCAATTACGAATCAATGACAAGTGTTTGCCGTCTATACAAACCACCCAGTGACAATAATTACATCCCCCACTTATGACTGACTTGTATTAGTCATGTTATATTGTGTAAAACTTTCATTCACCGTAATTTATTTTGCACCTGAATGCACTTCAAGTGCCCTCTCCTGGCAAATTTGAGCTGAGCCTTTTCCCTTTTGTAGACCCTTTTTGAAATTAGGTCAGATTTCAGACTCAATACACAGCAGTCAGTGAGCTGTCTGACTTTAAAGGCAGTTCAATCACTGACAGACACCTGATGGCTCCAATGTCTGCAGGCAGCTAGTCACCTCTCTGGCTTCACTTGTGAAAATTATTGCATTTAACTTGGGGGAAAAAAGGCTTGAGAAAAACAAAACCACGACTTTTATGCCAATGTTATGACACTTTTCTATTATAATTAAAGGTATTCTTGTGATCAATTTTCCCCAGTGGTCGTCATTTTAAGGGATAGTTCGCATTATTTGATGGAGGTTTGTATGAGGTACTTATTGATTAGTCAGTGTATTAAGTTCAGTAGATGCTGGTCAGCACATCCCAGAGCAGAGAGTGGGCAGCAGCATGGAAGCTAAGGACTGTACTGCTGTGGACAGGGTCCACAACAAAAGGCATTTTAGCCACTTAAAGGAGATCCACCTTAAAAAAAAATCAATATCAGTTTATGTGTACGCTATGTTTAGAATATTTTCCGTTATATAAGCCAAATATCCCTCTCTACAAACCAACCAAGCCCCATAGGCAAAATCAGTCATTTTACCTCACAGGACACAAGAGCTGGTGGTCTACTGCTGCTTCCATCTGTTATCTTGTTTGTGTGAGCTTGGTGAATCTGAACTAACCCTTTAAAACACCAATGTCACAATAACACAAAATAAACTAACCAATAGAGGCAGTGGTAGCATTGCAACTCCTGTGTACTGCCAGATAAAATTACTGATTTCAACAGTAGAGTCTAGCCCTTGTGGATGTTAGCTTGCATACTACTGTTGACTGAAACTGACTGTTAAAATCTCATCTCCAGTTCTCACCGAAGAATAGACAGCCAGTGTTGCCTGCGTCTTCCTAAACATTTTCTCACCCAAACTTGTTATTTTTGCTAGTTGTTCCACTATGTCCGTCTCCATTGTTTACATCTATTTCACCATGAGATCACGTTCCCCATGAAATCATGCAAGATGACTTTCTTCTGACACAATAATCTTGATAATATTCTGTGGTGTGTCTTTTTTTTTTTTTTTTTGTTTTAGTGA
>JAJHUR010089974.1:0-16111 GCA_027495735.1 Lutjanus campechanus | reverse complement strand
TAAAGTACTTTAGGAACAATAAAAAGGGAGTTCATATTTATCTGACTGCTTGTATTCACTGATAGAAAAAGTAGACATATGCAGTAATATAAAAAATTGAGGATGCAATGCATCATGATGCATCGTGATGCATCGTGGAATCGAATCGAATCGAATCGTTGACTGGATAATCGTAATCGAATCGAATCGTGAGACCAGTGAAGATGCGCAGCCCTACTGTATGTATGTATGTATGTATGTATGTATGTTGTGTTTCAGTTTGACTTTTGAGCCAATACAACAATGTTTTGTTGAGATCATTTCATTTTTGTCTTTAGCTAAACTTGAAACTTTGAGTTTCAAAAGTTCCTGAAAATCTGCATTACTTTGCCTTAAATAACTTTTATTATATTCCTTCAAAGGTACAGATCAATATAGTGCTAAGTTCCATATTAAAGTCTTCAATTCATACATTATGAGTCTGGACAGACATGGGTGTAAACTGTAACTTGACTGACCTTGTTTCAGCTCAGGACAAGGTAAGTCAAGGTCATGTTAATATTGGTGGAACTTTGCAAATCTCTGCTGGTTGCATCTGACAGTTGTGGTGTCATTGCAGTAGGTGCTTCACCATCTGTTGACCTCTTCTAGTTAAGATATGCAACTGCTTATTATGATATGGCAATGCCATTTGTGGCTTATAAACAGCTTATTGCTCCCATTTCACTTTTCAGCAGCATACCGGTGGTGTGCCGCTTGGTGGTATGTCACTTTGACCAGTAGTATGACGCTGCTGTTGGACCAGCACAGGGAAGATGCCACAAGAAAATAGTCACTGTTAGTCCACTGTCTGATATGTCACTGTCAGTGAAGCTATTGTGTAAAACATTGCTAATTCCCTAACATTTTACTGGGAGATTAGGTGTAATTTTATGCTATTGTTTCGTAGTGTTTTCCAAAAAAATTTTTTGAAGCAGGCTTATAATATGTACTCAAATTTATTTGTATAGTCCAATATCACATTAAATATTCATTTCACAGGGAGGGGTTTGACACAATGATAAAAAAAAAAGGACAATTACAAAAAAGATAAAGTTACAGTTCATTTAAATACATAATACAACAATGGTACTGTAACACAACAGTAGCATTATCATTGGTGAAATGCTAATGTAATAAAAATAAAATTAAAATAAAATACCAATAAAAAATAATCCAATGAGTCCATGACACTTAAAAATCAAAAATGTACATAATCTCAAGGCTGCATTCATTACAGTGGAACTGACTCATTAGAATAAATAGTGGCTTTTCTTGTCAGGTGTGTAGCGATGACACAAATGCACTGATTACAATGTCCAAAATAAACCAACAGAATATTAAAGTGACACTTGTCTTAGAATAAGAGGCTACATGTAGTAACCATAAATTATTTTTGTACATTTATTAAAAATTCTTAATATTAGTTATTGCTTCATAACTCATAAAATAGTCCCTGAGTACACACAATATGGACACCATTCTAATATTGTGTGAAACCAGTATTTTCACAATTCCCCTTTACGGTCTTGGTATCTTTTTGTACACTAACTTTGAATTAGCTCTGCCATGATTGCTGGCTGCAGTCTCTCTGTAATGTTAGCATGTTTTTGATAATGGGTTTGAATTGATGCTGAAAGTTTTCTGTGTCTAATATATTTATGCATGCTGTTAAGCTTGAATGAGATCATTTGCACAAATTTGTGCTTTTGACCAGAATTAGTTCTAGAATGTTTAAATTAAAAGCCAACACTAGGCTAACCCCAAGAACTGAACAACAGTAGCAGTTGCTTTACTTCAAGCAACCAACAATGCACTTTAATTCTGAGCGACTGTGTTTAAAAAGACTCACTTCTTTCTTATTGTAAATTGTGCATGCTTTGCACACAAACTAAATTCCAATCTCCTCTGTCGGCTTGGGCTGGCAGTAAAAGTAATTCCAAGTCATGTCAGGTTGTTGGAACTGAAGTGAGCTGAAGTGAACTGCTGGGCTGATCTGGACTGAGAGAGGTGCTAACGGTACATTCGTAACAGACTGTTAGGGAGGGGGAGGGGGTGTCATTCATATGTCGGTTTGTGGGGCTTATATAGTGTTGGGGGACCATGGCTCTGGCACACCACCAGGCCATGTTTCAGGTCCATCCAAAAAATCCTGAACACAGAGACCGCAAACAACATTTTAGCTTCAACTCAAGTGCAGCACAATTCGATTGTACTGTAGTACAATTCAATACGACATAGTTCTCAGTCTTTTCATATGTTTTCAGCAGCTATGTTCTAACTGTAGATTGTGTTTAGAAGAAAAACTCCCTATTTTCTTTACAATAAAAAAATGTTTCCTGTAACACAGCAGAGGAAATTTTATCTTAGTAAAATATTACTAATGAAAACAATACTCAAGTGCATATATATATACATATATTCAGACTGGTAGCAAATTAAAGGAAAAACTGTTTCGCAACTGGTTTACTCATACTATTGCTTTCACAGTCCTCAGATCTCAACCAGTGTTGGGAATAACAACTTTATCCAAGGGCTTGCTGGCCCTGCTCTGGAGCAGGGTTAGCCCTGAGTTTGCAGGGTTATCACCAGAAACCGGCCTAAACCCAGGTCTGAAAGCTGCCAATGTGAAACAGCTAAATGATTAGATAATCAGCCAGGTTAACACAAAACACCTGCATGGGTGTACAGAGGCTTCAATCCAGAGGCTTGAAGAAGGGTGGTGTGAACCACATAGCCCTGGGCTTAGTTTAATCCTGACTTAATAAAGCATGTGATAAAATGGGCTAAGTTAGCCCAAGGTTAACTCTTAGCCCAGGGCTAAGAGTATGCAGTGCGAAAAAGCTCTTAATGTCAAGGAGCACTAAAGCTGTTCTGGAACTACATCTACATTTGTATCTGTATATACTGTATATTGTCCAGACCTGAATACTCAGTTAATTTAATCCTTTCAAGGAAGTACTTTAAGACATACAAAGCTTATAAATGAGTGATGATAAGTAACCTCAATTAAATTGTTTAATAAAAATTATGCTAAGCATACATTATTGAGACTGAGACAACAAGCACAAACAGAAAAAAACAGCATATCCTCTATGTGAGAAAAGCACCAAATTGTGATGAGCTGATCATTTTGTAGCCCTCCTCAATCAACACCATCATGTGGTCTCCTGCCGCCAAGTGAAAAAGCTGCCCCACAAATACACTCCTGAACCCATCAGGATGACACGCTATACTATCCTTGGCAGTTGCCAGGGATATATTTTCAGGGTAACGCTCATTCCATTTGTCTATCCTCATGGAGAATAACTTGAAGTCTGGATCTCCAATCACACAATGGCTCTTCAAAGCGATCCTCACGTAGACATAGTAGATGCCCTTCTCAGGAATCACAATGGCACGTTTCTCTGAGTTGTACTGATCCTTGTTGTGTTCTTCAGGCACCTTAACATGCCAGCTGAGGTATTGTTGATCACTCTCTGTATTCTTGGACCCTATAGGATGAAAACACAGAGTAAATCAAATGTTTCACTGAAACAAACAATCCCATCATGTTAGGTTTGTCTTTTATTTAAACATACATTATACTGTTGAAATAGCTTTTTAAAGATACTGTAAAGCAATATTAAATGAGTTTGTCACACTACAAAAACATGCTACCACCACAAATTTGATTATGACAATTTGATTTACAAAAGTGGGTCTCAAAATCGTGAAAAAAAAAAGCTCAGTTTTCTCTGCTCTGAAACGCTGGGGTTGTGATCGCTCCACTGCCTCAGTGTCAAACACCACCACGACCTGAAAACAACCTGCAGCTTTATCGGACATTGTCCAGACATGTTTGAACCACCAGAGCCAGAGGACGGTGACGGGATGGTATTTTTTTCCCTCTGTGGCGGATTGTTGGAACTGAAGTGAGCTGAAGTGAACTACTGGGCTGATTTGGACTGAGAGAGTCACTGAAACTACGTTTGTTAACAGACCATTAGGGAGGGTGAGGGGAGGGGAAGGTGGTGTCATTCATGTCTCAGTTCATGGGGCTTATAGTGCTGGGGGACCATGGCTCCAACATGACACCGAGCCATGTTTCAGGTCCTCCCAAAAAACCCTGAACACAGAAATCGTGAAGAACAGTTTAACGGTCTAACTCCACAATTCAGTTCTACATAGTTCTCAGTCTTTTCACGTGTTTTCAGCAGCTATGTTCTAACGTGTATAATGTGTTTATACACAGACTTTAAGAGTCACATCTTTAAATTTGACTAGAAATGCATCATTGAAATATGATATATGAATAATGAGGTGGGCAAGACGTTCCGCTGCTGAAACACTGCCTGATGGGGGATGCAGTGGGGAGGAGGGATCAAAACTGGGCTGTGACTTGCCATGAACAGTGGAATGAGCAGGTAAAGTTAACTTCATAATCCAATCAATTTGTAAGACCTGATAAAATTGCATTTAAAACATTTTAAGGTCTAACATTAGGGGTGCACCAATCGATCAGCCAGTTTCCAACATGACCAACCCTGACTGGTGATTCTGTACCAGTCAAATTCACACACACGCTTCGCACAATGGTCATGTCATGCGTGCAGCAAGACAAACAGTAACATCATAGCCACAACAGCGCTGATCACAGCCACATACACTCAGACCCATGCCTGTGTGAAGTCAGTGTTAATGATAGATTCCAAGAGCAGGATAAAGAGAAGACAGCGACAAGGCGACGGAGCAGCGGCCGTGTTGATGCGACGCTTCAAACATTTCCTTTTCATTCAGACTTGACTTTAACTTCCGCTTCTTTTTTTCTCACCGCAAAGTTTTACTACAGCAAACTGTCAGTCTCTAGTTTGTTTACATCTACTTTGAGATCATGTGAAATCATGTGAGATCTTGCGAGATTGTGCTCCCTCTGGTACATGATCTTAATACAATGATATAATAAGGCCTGGCTGTAACCTAGAGCACTTTTGGAGGAAGCGCAAAAGGTATCGAATAGGCATTGTTTTATTATGAACATCAGATTTAATTTTACATTAAATAAAAGTTACAAAAAGTTTGTTTTCTGTCAACTATAGTTCTTGTAAAGACTGAAAATCAGAATCAGCCAAAAAAAATTGTAAGTGGTGCATCTCTGCCTAAAATTCAGATTTTAAGACCCACCCTGTTTTGCAGCTGAGTATAGAGCAGTATTTTATTATATACACACACACCCTCTATTGAGGTGAAACTCACAGTTGTAAAAGTAAAAAATTATTACATAACTTTACAACTCAATGTTTTGCTGTTGGGCTTGTGTTTGGATATAGAGTTCTTCTGGGGCCAAATGTGACTCATGCAGCCGTCACAGTTTTACGACAGAGTCAGCTGTGCAACAGTTGGGATGTGATTCATTGTTTGAAAGTGAGTTTTTTTTAAGGCCTTGTTCATTTTGTTCCGACACTTTCCAAAGAATGCAGACTGCACTTTGTTTATTCAATCTTTAGATAAGTATGTAGGTCCATGCACATGGAATTTAGAACCAATGAAAAAAAAACATTATTTATATAAGACAAGATACAATAACATACACATGTTGTCAACTCTATCAGCCAAAACAGAAGAGTCCTGCAGATATTAGTGAAATCTCAAGAAAAACACTCACTGAGATGAATCTGCAGTCTTTGGGAGCTCGATGGAGGATTATCTGTTGACAGAGAAAGAGAGGAGAGAGAGAGATTCAAAACATTGCTCATAGTCTTTCGGAGAAAGGAAAACCCTGATCTGAGTCATGAGAACGTTTACTTAGTTGTGAAATAGGAAACAAAATTAGACACACTGTATCTGGACCTTTGCCACGGGGGGTGGACAGCAGGAAAGAACTTGTAAACTTGTAAAACTGAAATCCTCCCACTTCCACTGACAATCCAGTTCATTTAACATGAAGTCACTGACAGCATACCTGTAGGGCTCACTTGCTTGGAGTAGGTTGGACTTTGTTCATCTGGGCTCTGGGGAAAAAAAAGCAGAACACATTTTTACAGAGTCATCATGAGCAGTAACATAACAACAGATACCTTCAGCTGTAGCCAGCAGATAGATGTTGCCATTAACTAGGGCTGCAACTAACAATTCATTTCACAGTACATTAATCATTTGAATATTAACCACTTAATAGTTGTTTGTGCTACAATGTCAGAACATGGTGAAAAATGTTGATCAGTGTTTCCAAAAACTCACACCCTAAAGATAATCAGTTTACTGTCAGAGAGGATTAAAAAAAACATTCACATTTAAGAAGCTGGAATCAGAAAATTTTAATTTTTTTCTTTAAAAAATACTTAAACCAATTAATCAATTATCAAAACAGTTGGCGATTAATTGAATAATCGATTTATTGTTGCTCTAATCTTAAACTACTCTCAAAAAAATAAACTGTCAAACTAAAACTACTTTCAAAAAGTAGTTCAACCACAGATGTATAAGATCAGATAGTTTCATTTAATACTTTTATTAAATTATTTAATGACTGCCATGACCAGTGAGCTGTGGCATTGTCAAATGTCATGAGAATACTAGGAATATATAGTTTGCAACTACCGACACTACATGAGGAAGTTTTTCCTCACCACAGTTGCCACAGTGCTTGCTCCTCGTGGGGACTGTTGGTTGTCTGTAAATAATATTATATAGAGTGTGGTCTGGACCTGCTCTATATGAAAAGTTACCTAAGATAAACGTTACGATTTAGTGTTATAGAAATAAAAAAAATGTTAAAAAAAAAAAAAAAAAAAAAAAAAAAAAAAAAAAAAAAAAAAAAAAAAAAAAAAAAAAAAAAAAAAAAAAAAAAATGAATTGAAATTGACATAACCCAAATTAGTTAAAGGAGCAATATGTAATAACTGTACATCCAAAAATGAGTACTGCAGTCCAAATAGTAAGTTGGAGCTGTAGACTGTGTGTTATAATATAATACAATAGGTTGAAATTCTATTTAATATACAGTCTAACAAGTTGTGTCCCCCAGCCATCTCCTCCAGAGACATGAGGAAGCTCAGGCAGGCTGCAGGAAAGCTGCAGGAGGGTAAGACGAGACATTGTAATTTTGATACTAACAACAATAACAAGACAAGTCTGTAAGTTGATCAGCTGACTATAACTGTCAGTTGTCTGTTAATGTAAAGTTAAGTCTGTTATCCTGCAAACAAAAGCCCACTGCTCTGAAAGTACACACTCTGGAGTTGGAGTTCAGTGGCTGCCTGCCTCACTGCTGCCAAACTCCATTAACATTTTGCTCAGTTTAACAGTTAAACAGATATGCCTTCTAAAAGGTTCTTAAAGATTTGCTCATTAACAGACACTAACTCATTTGGCAAACATTCAGCATTAATTGTAACTTTAATAAACGTGAAACAGGCAAACTAAAACACAAGTTACGGTCCAGAATAGAATTCTCAAAAGAACAAAAAACAAAAAATAAGCATGTTTAGTTCATCTCTGATGACACAACATGATCATTTTATGATTTATTTCAGTAAATAATTTACAGATTTCTCCTTTTACTGGAAAAGCCACTGAATTTTGAATATAGTCAAACCACCAGCTAACTACTGTAAATTGTAGTTAAAGTGGCACCTGAACTACATGTAGTTAATTACACTTACATACACTTGGTACTAACACTTACATTTTGTAAATGTTAAATTATATAAATGTTTTCATGTCTGTACATTAAAGATCTTATGGCAAAAGTACTGTCATAAGAAGTTCATACAGTTTAATCTGTTGCAGATCTCTAATCTCTAAACACTGCATTTCATTATCATCAGAGAGACAGTATACATGCATTGTATCAACCTTAAATCAGCCCAAAAAGTTCATCGTGTAGTTTTAAACTCTACTATACCCCTTACTTCAGGAGTGAAATATCCCTGCTGTGTTAAATCAACATGATTTGTGTATTCCAATATTACATATGGGTTTACATGCTCACATCATCAATGATTCAGACACAGCCAGAGCTCTCTACAAGATGAGAAAAACTTCTCTAAAACCAAAAGAAAAAGAATTTACCTCTTGTCCAGTGGCTCCAGAGTTTCCACGCTGCCTTGAATCAACACAGGTTGTAAGAACAAACAGAACCATACAGCTGAGCAGCAGGAGCAGAGTGAGGAGTCTGAGCCGTGTCTCCTGTTGCTTCATGTCCCGGCAGTGTTTGATGAGGATGAGCACAGACTCGTCCCGGCCCATATCTACGGCTGAATCCTGGCAGGCAGCTTCAGCTTGGAGAGTGCCTCGCATCAGTTTCTGTCCCATGGCAGCAGATCTGATCTCAGTCAGAGAGACTCTGAACTGGCTGCTCCTAAAAAAAGCTGTTTACCACTGATTCATGCAGTGTCTTATATTAGCAGTTGAACAGCTGGACAAGGGCCAACCCGCCTACACCAAAATCTGGAATTACCTCATCTGTCCATTCATGCAGATGGGAAGGGAGAAGAGAGAGAGGAGGAGCACCAATCAGGAGACAGTTGTCATGTATCATTCACAAGTAATTTTTTAATTATTATCATTATTATTATTATTATTAATTTTTTTTTCTCAAAAATAAATCCCTGCAACATCTTTATTCTTGTTATTGGCTACATGATGAAGGTAATAAAAGTTAAAGTACTCATTATGCACACCATCATATTGTCTCAAACAGTAAAAACACACCAGACAAATGTCAAAATCATGTTTTAAACAATTCACCAGCTTAACTTAAATACCAAGCAAGGTAATCAGGCAGAAATACTAACTGAAGTGGGGAGCAGAATCAATAAAATACATGGGCATCTGGATCACTCAGGATCCAAACAAAATATATGAAATAAATAAATTAATAATAGGTTACAGAAAGATATAACGAAATGGCCAACACTAACACTAGACTTTGGTTCAAGAACTGAGGAAGTGAAAATAAATGTGCTGCCAAGGTTGTACCTCTTTTCATCTCTTCCAGTCAGAATCCCTGAGTCTCAGTTTACAGCATGAGATAAAGGGATGTGTTGGTTTATTTGGGCTGGAGGAATGCCAAGGGTAAAAATTTAAGACACTCCAAAGTGACAAAGAACTTGGGTTCCTCTGCCAAATCTCAGAGAATATTATGACGCTGCTCATATGAGATACATTGCCTACTGGTTCTCTCCCGAGTATCAAGCTAGATTGAAACACGCTGAGTTAAATTTGGGTCAGTCTCAACCTCAGGCCGGGTTAGGTGGAAAAGAATAGACAGATCAAAAATTGGAAGGAGACATTAAACTTCTGGTCTGGCCATCTCAGACCCAGAAGTTTAGACCTGGAGAGAGAGACAATACATTTGTAAGGTGGAGAAAAAGAGACAACAGCTCTATGTGCACTCGTGGAGGGAAAAACTTTTGAAAAACTCATAAGAAAATCTGACTTGGAAAAAAAAATGGGGACCTGTTCAGATATTTGCAGCTAAGACATTTTTATGATACAGAAATTTAAAAAAGTATTTCGGCAGAAAGTAATGGAAAAATCCCCTTAAAGATTGTTTCAAAATTGTATAGTAACTTACAAAAATGGAATAAATTCACTGTATGTTAAGTTGAAATGGGGGCGAGAATTGAACATTAAACTGTTGAAGAGCGATTGGCATTCCATATGTAAAACACAGCAAACCTCCACAAGCTCTAAAAGGTGGAGAGAATTCTGGTGGAACAATTTAATTAGCTTTTTTATTACACCTCATATAAAAGAAAACAACAGCAGGAATGCTGGAGGCACTGTTGGCTGACAGAATGGCAATCCCTCAAATATTTTCTGGTCATGTATAAAAATACAACCATTCTGGGGCATGGTGACTCAGATTCTTAAAGACGTTTCATCTTACGAGATCCCTGAGGATCCCCGGATTATGTACCTGGGATTCATACCAGACAATACCGTTCTAAAGAATGATATCTATCTCTTCAAAATCTTGAAACTCTCATGTAAAAAGTTCATCACAAGGAGCTGGTTGAAATATGACACTCCAACTTCAGATCAGTAGCTGGACATTGTAGAGGAAATCCACTTCATGGAAAGAGTGACTCACTATCTAGGGACAAAAGCAGGGACCCATGATAAATGCTGGGCTAAATGGACTGGATCTTTTGCCTTTTCCATTAATATTTTGCAGTGTTTTCTGTTCAGCAAAAAATGAAAAATGAACAAATAAAAAGTAACAGATAAAAAAAAAAAAAAAAAAAAAAAAAATAAAAAAAAAAAAAAAAAAATCCACCAGCAGGGAGAGATGCTAATATTAGTAAGCACTGGCCCCAGGGGCTAGGGGATCTAACAACTTTGGCTGGAGGTAAAGTTACTGCAGCTAGTAAGCTAGCATTAGTTAGCCAGACATGCTAATGTTCACAGCTTATGTTAGAGCAGATGAAGACAGACTAAAAATGCATTCACCACACATGTGTTCTTGTGCGTCATGTTTTTGAGAGACAACAAAAAAGACGTCATCATCCAGACTGAAACGCTGAGTATCGCTCTCCTCTGAGCCTCCTGCACACTCACTATCTAGGGACAAAAGCAGGGTAAAAATGCTGGGCTAAATGGACTGGATCTTTTGCATTTTTCATTAATATTTTGCTGTGTTTTCTATTCAGCAAAAAATGAAAAATGAACAAATAAAAATAAAAGATAAAAAGATAAAAAATCCACCAGCAAGGAGAGATGCTAATATTAGTAAGCACTGGCCCCAGGGGCCACTAAGCCCCTCAAAATTTAGTGGCCAAAGTAGATTTTTGGTGGCCCAAATGTAAACGTATGTAAAAACAATACAGAAGAGGCAAGTTAACACAACTTAAAGTGATACTCCACTTTGTGAGAATAAGCCATTCAGTATGTACTCACCACTATGCTGATGTGATGATGGGTGAAGGTCTTCAGTTCACAAAACAATCCTGGAGTTTAGGACAAACAGGGTAGCAGCCTCATCCAGTACAATGGCAGTGAATGGTGACACAAGCAGGATGGAGACATTTTGTGTTTGTCTTGTGTGCTTTTTTTAACGTTTTATCCGTGGTCACCATTCACTGAAATGGTGAAAGTCCGGCAGGTCTGCCTGGTAGACCCGTCTCAAGGTCTGCTGCACTAATCGAGCCCCTGTGCTTCCTCTTCCCAAGTTAGTAAATGTATTTATGTCATCTATTGTGTAGATATACCGGCCATATTTCACAACCTGACCAATGTCTGCTGAGATGTAAGCTAGCTTTAGCCTCGTCTAATGCATCAACTTTATATCATGTACACAGCTGCTAAGTAACTTTACATAAACACTTTCACAGGGTAACATTAAAATTTCTGCTGGAGACAGACTTTTTAGCCAAATCAAGGAGGTACGCTCAATTTCGATATTCAATCTGCCACCCTTTTCACTGTAAACTGCATAAATGCATTGTGAGAAATCGTAAGTTTGGCAGACTTTACATTGGCAGCAACAGTAACTAAGGAGGGCGGTGCTTAACTAAAGGCCCCTACACATGATCAACAGTAAAAACGCTTTGTGCTGGCACTCCCATTGTTTTCCTATGGAGAGAGCAGTGGTGCCCAACTAAGCGGTACCGCTACCCTCGGCGTGGCGCACCGCTCAGATCTGCTGCTTACCGCTGCACTCAAAGTTCAAATTATTTGAACTTTGACCTCATTTGCCGCTGACCTTTCAACGTGCAACCAATAAGATAACAGCTCTATGTGATGTGCCAGAAGCGACTCATACAAGCAAAGGAAGGAGAGAAGAAGAAAGAAAAACTCATTCTCTGTGTCTGAGTTACCCGAACTATATAATACCACTTTCAAAACATACCACGATCTCGGTAGGAAGAGTTATGCATGGCGAAATCTCAATAGTAAGATCAGGCTATCAGGTTTGTGAATACTACACGTATACGTATATTATCGTTTTCCTCCTCGTCTTCTTTCCAGTGTAACAAGTAGTGTTGGTGTTGCCTAGCAACTGTGAATACCTTGCACTTGTTGATGACGTATCCCTGAGCTCCGCCGCATCCGGTCAGCGCCTCTGCGCCCTACCTGGCGGTGAGCGAAGAGCAAATTTGAGAACCTTCACAGACATTCCATTTCTATGTTCAGTCTGTTCTCAGCACAGATATAATTTATCATTTTTGTGGGTTGGGTCAGGGGGTTATTTTCCCTAAGAGTCATCAGAGACCGATGTCAACACTGATGTGTTCCCATGTCAACATACTTTGTTTTTGCTCCTACAGTCTATGAGTCTGTGACTTGCACTCTGTTTACACCTGCTATTAAAATGCAATCTGTATCTGGATATGTTTACCAGATGAGGAAAAACGTGTTCATGCAGGGTGTTCAGTGGTGTGTGACTAGACTGTGATCACATCTGCCTGACCACATCTGGATGTTGGCTTGCACTGGGTTCAAATGAGACTAGATACCATGTTAGATTTTTGTCTTTTCCTGTTTTTAAAGGCTGCATAACAATAAAGTGATATAATTTTCTTAACTTATCAGACCGTTCTAGCTGTTCTATTATTTGCCTTTACCCCATTAATCATAATAGTCAGTAATTATCAAACAGTCTCACTGGGTTGATATTTTGCGAAAGCACCAATAGTCATCCCTACAATACTGTCGCAATATCAAGGTATTGGGTCAAAAATATTGTTATTTATACTCATTTTTTCACCTTAGCTCCTTCCACCTCTTGGAGTATGCAGCATGTAGTTAGTCACAACCAACATGATCAATAATTATCGATATCAACTGATGTCTGTGAAGGTTCTCAGTCATCCAGGTCATGGTATTCGTAGCAAGGTTTGTCGTAGGCAACTGGACTTGATAGAGTTCTTGAAGACGTTTCGCCTCTCATCCAAGAAGCTTCTTCAGTTCTGACTGACTGGTTTGGGAGTTCAGGTATTAACCTTGGGTTTCCCAAGGTCCACACAATGGAAGGGTGGGTATCATGTGAAGGCCCCTTAAGGCTCAATTGTCAGAATGTTACATACCATTTCTATTCGTAGCAAGAACTCTATCGAGTCCAGTTGCCTATGTGACAACCCCGAGTGGGGTGGGGTTGTTTGTATTGGTTATATTGCTTGTATGTGGTGTTTTGCTGGCCCTCTCCCTCTCCTTTGTTGCAGAGCAATTGATCATGGTTCTCCGGTGTGTGCGTCGCAGTGGGCGGGGCTGCAGCGTTAAATACCTCTGTGGAATCCGCCGTCGGTCTCTTGGTTCCCATTCCCAGCCTGACCCTGCAGCTCACCTGTTCTGTTTTCATTTTAGTTTGCACCCAACACACACATACACACACACACAGCCATGCACCTGCACTCACTACTGACATGTTACATTACAGACACAGATTGTCGTGTTTCTTTATCATTAGTTTCTGTTGTTTACATTTGTTAAAATAAAACATTGTTTGCAGTTATTCCCTCCTTGCGTTTTGTTTGTCAGAAAACTGAGCCAGTTCTGACAAATGGGGGCTCGTCCATCGGTGATTTTGTTTGGATTGTTTGTTGTAGTGTAGGAGGTGTTTTACTCACCGGTCGGAGGGGGTAGGTGACACGCTGCAGGTGCGCATTTTCTGGAGGTTCCCGTTAGGCTTTAGGGCACTCTCTCCTTTGGGATTGTGTCGGTTTGTTTTTTTCTTGTAGTGCTGTGGGGAGCGGTTAGTGTTGGTTGCGCAAGCAGCCTTCTCGGGGGCACTCCGTGGGCTCGCCTGTGGTGATCCCGCTGGTTTTGTGCTTAATCGACCCGCTGCAGAACCGCATGAAGACCAGGGTTGAGGTTAGCCAGATCCTGGGGTAGGCAGTTAGGGGAACGCTCTGGGGGGCATTGTTTGCTCGTTGTGCACCTAGTAGTGTGGACCCGGCTCCAGGTGAGTATGGATTTGTCAGCTTTTTACGAAGCGCCTTGTGCGGTGTTTTTGGACTCGTGTAAGAAGGATCAGCTGGTCGAAATTGCTGAGCACTATGGTATTGTGTTGCAGGAGGGAATGTTTAAGGATGAGTTAAAAATGTTTGTGTTGTTGACATTGTTTGAGAAGGGTGTGTTGCAGAAAGAGCCTGCTGCTGAGCTGGCGGCCGCGGCTGCGGTGAGGCCGGAGTCAGCATCGGTGTCTGTGAGGCAGGCTGGGGTGCTCTCGTTTGAGCAACAGAGAGTGTTGTTGCAGCTGCAGTTGGAGCTGGAGCGGACAAAGCTGAGGGTTTTGGACCGTGATAGTAGGATGTCTGGCGCGTCATATGAGTCGGGGTCTGTGGCTAGGCGTGAGGGCAGAGATCTGACCGCGTGTCTGCGTCTTGTGCCTAAGTTTAACGAGCGAGATCCCGACACTTTTTTCACGTTGTTTGAGCGCGTGTCAGAGGCCAGGCAGTGGCCAGATGGTGACAGGGTCCTCCTGTTGCAGTGCGTCCTCACTGGCAAGGCACAGGAGGCGTATTCGGCTGTGTGCGCACAGGAGGGTCTGACGTATGAGATGGTGAAATCGGCTGTCCTCAAGGCATATGAGCTTGTTCCGGAGGCATATCACCAGAAGTTTAGACATTGGGTGAAGTCTGATAGACGAATGTAGAATTTGTGCGCGATTTGACCACTCATTTTCACCGCTGGTGCGCAACGGAAAAAGTAGATACATTTGACGGGCTGTGCCAATTAATCATCATGGAGCAGTTTAAAAACGTTGCTCCTCAGCGTGTGGCTGCCTACTTGAATGAAAGCGGGCCAGCCACGGCGCTTAAAGCGGCCGAGTTGGCGGATGATTTTTTGCTGACGCACAGATCTGTTTTTGCTGAGGTGCGCGAGCGAGTGGGTGATGACAGCAGTTTTACGCGCGGTCGTTTTTCTAAATCAGGTCCGGCCTGGGGCGCGTCAGCCTCGGTGCGTCCAGGGCATTCAAACCTGTGTAATTTCTGCCGTGGGGAGGGTCACTGGAAAGACCAATGTCCATTGTTAAGGCGTAAAAACGCCGTGCCTTCCTCAGCTCCAGCCATGTTGTGCGCAAGTACACGTGAGGAACAGGCAGGGGAGGTTAGTGCCAGTGACAGGTCTGGGTTTGAGCCTTTCATCATAGACACGCAGGTGGGCAGTGCTGAACGTGTTAATATTAGAGTGTTGCGTGACATGGGGGCCCGACATTCTTTTATTGTGCAGTCGGCACTTCCTTTTTCTGCTGATACGCAGTCTGGAGATTTTATTGTGATGAGGGGGATGGAGCTCGGCTTTGTCCCAGTGCCGCGCCATGCTGTGATGTTGGAGTGTGATTTGGCTAAAGGGGTGTTTTCTGTGGGTGTGCGGCCCGAGTTGCCTCTGCCCGGTGTGTCAATGATTTTGGGCAATGACATATGTGGAGGTCGGGTTTGGCCCAGTGGTCCCCCGCCACCGGTGGTGGTGTCCAAGCCGTTTTCGTTTTCGTTCCCAGGTTTTGAGAACTGCGCATGATGAATGTGGTCACTTTGGGGTGCGTAAAACCTATCTGTATGTGCTAAAACACTTTTTCTGGCCGCGGGCCAAGGCTGATGTGGCCGCCTATATTAAGACGTGTCATGTGTGCCAGCTGACGGGGAAACCCAACCAGCGCGTAAAGCCGGTGCCGTTGCAGCCCATTTCTGTGGTGAGTGAGCCTTTTGAATATCTGATTATAGACTGTGTGGGGCCGTTGCCTAGTGCTAAGTCGGGTTGTAAGTATTTATTAACTGTAATGTGTCAATGTACTCGCTACCTGGCCGCTTATCCGCTTCGTTCCATCACGACTAAGTCAGTGGTTAAAGCACTTTCACAGTTTATTTCAGTGTTCGGGATACCCAAGGTCATACAGAGTGATCGGGGGTCTAATTTCTGCTCACATATGTTTGCTCAAGTGTTAAAAATGCTGGGGGTGAACCACAACCAGTCCACTCCATATCATGCGCAAAGTCAGGGTGCGTTAGAGCACTTCCATCAGACGCTTAAGTCTTTGCTGCGGGCGTATTGTACAGAGTTGGACCGAGACTGGGAGGACGGCCTTCCGTGGTTGATGTTGGCGGCGCGAGAGGCCGTGCAGGAGAGCACGGGCTTCAACGAGTTGGTTTTTGGACACTCGGTGCGC
>JAJHUR010089967.1:0-26427 GCA_027495735.1 Lutjanus campechanus | reverse complement strand
ATGTTTAAGCTCAACTACATGAGCAAGCAGTATGAACAACAAGCCGTAACATACCCCAACAGGTCTGTGCTCAAGGTAGAAAGGAAAACACAATAAAAAGAGCAGCAGATCTGAAAGCAGGCTTTCTATTTAACGTTATACTGTGTTAGCACAAAGGTTCTCCAGTTAGAGATTACATTTACAGCCAAAGCAGAGGAAGGCGATAAAAGTAACCTACCCGTAAAAGTGTGAAATTAATATGGCACAAAAAAATACAATTAAGCACAACGTGGCCGAAAGGTAAATGTACTGAAGACTATCCATTAAAGAGAAAAACTGCAGGTGGAGTGTTGTAGCTTCAAGCCTAATCATGTCAGAATTAGACGTGCAGAACTGGAACGTGTTTGAAGTGACCTTTTCCCTGCTGATCACACATTTGAATAAACAGCTCGAGCTTGCAAAGATGAGACATATCCACTCATCTGATATCATCATGTGGCAAAGGCACAGTGAGCCATTACCTAAAGCCAAATTAAAACGCTTGGCTAAAAAGCACAGAGTAGCAGTTTAAAGGTCATCTGAGGTTGTACTCCTCTCCGTCTTTTTGAAAAGCTGTGGACAAAGAACATATTAATTTCTTTACACACTTAACTGACTCCCTCTTGATCACGTACAGCTAACAACAGCTTAATATGATCTCTGGTATAGTATTTGGATAGTTTAATAAAATCAAAGGCACACATTCAATTAAAATTTTATGTATAGAGAGGCGAGGGAGATCTCTCTGCACTGTGCAATGAACTTGAGCTGTAGTTAATGTGTTGTGCAAAGAGTGTGATTTGTCAGGAGTGCAAAATGATCTTTTGAGGATGAGCAGGTACGTTCAAGGTAAGAAGTTATTATAGTCTGACATTTTTAGACTATAGAGGGCTGTTCATGGCTTCAATGTGTGGGGAAAATGTCTTAATCATCCATTATGGTCAAACTTATACCATAAATGGCTTCAGTACAATCATCATTAAGCATGGTTCCCACAGAGTTCCCCTTACAGCAGGCACAGTCTTATGTTGGAAAATATTAGGCTTTACAAGTTTCACATTTCTTAACACTCAAGTATGAAACCCAGCTTCATCAATATTCATTATTCAGCTCTCTGGACTACTCTCGGTCCGAGGATCAACACTTCAAATCCAAGGAAAACCCTGTGGTGGAAATATATGTCGACACAGCAGCAAGTTTAAAATTGATGGCTTCACCATGATTTCTTGTCATGATCCTGACTAAAAATACCACACCTCTGATGTGAAATTTGAGTACTGCCATGTCTTACATCCAAACATAGCACTGCTACAGCCTTAGAATTTAAAGCTGCTTAAAATCAATATCTTTACATTAATAGTGGATCAAATGACTACATGTCCTGTACAAAAAAGGGGTCGCCACTCTCCACTAGTGACAAACTCACAGAAAATTACCAATCGATGCTGCAGTCCCGCCTCAACTCTTGTTTTGATTTCATAGCCCACAGCTTTACTGTTCTGGTTCACTCTCACTGCTCTTATCTTCAGTCTTGTTTTCAGATGCATCAAGCAGCTTCATTTGTGCAAAACTTCCTTAAAACAAAAATCTGCACTACCTAAACAACACCAAACAGCACAAAGACAAAGTTAGCCATCTGGGGCCTCATTACAAACTTCCTAAGTCTGAAATCCTATCTTATTTCAGTTTAGGATGACATTTAGGATTTTTGGTATCACTGGACCATGTTTCCTATTTGTATTTAGGAAAACATCCTATCTTATCTTAGGATAGGAAGAAATATTACAGAAGCATCCAAACTGAACTGTTAGGACTCCTAAGTTAGGATGGCATAGACCCTTTAAAATAATCATCAGAAATGGCTGCACCACTGTTGATACGTCTGTATGGAAATGACAGTGAAGATGGGGAATAACATTGACACAAAACATTATGATTCAAAGGGTACTCAAACCCTATGATACTTTATATTTCCCACACCATGTAATAATGGGTATGGGTAATGGGTATCGACTGCCAAGACAATTAATTTTACATTTGATCTGTCCGTTCAAATCCTTATCAGGGGTCGATAACTGCTAAGAAAACTTCCTCTCCATGACACAATTAATTCCTCTGACTCAAAGCTAAAATTGAACGCCCACCTTTCCTTGTCCATTTTCAAGCTTAGCCATTGACAAGGGAAGTGAGACAGCTGTTGTCATGGATACAGGCAGTCTTGTGTACATTTTAAACACAGATGGGTATGACAAGACAAGTAACCAATGAAGAACCAAGTTTACAGCTGCAGTTAGGATAAAAATAAGACTTGAGGTCTGAGATACGATAGGACAAATCCACGAGTTTAGGAACTAGTCCTGTAATAGGAAGATGGGATTTATTCTTATTTTAAAAACATAAGTTAAGACAGGACAAGCACTCAGGATATTTCTCTGTAATGAGGCCCCAGATGATGAAAACAGGGGAACATTTAGCAGCTAAAGACCCAGATATTTCCTTCAGGAGTTGGTGAAAAGCAAAACAGAGCTAAAAGGGAGATAATTTTGGACTTAAAAACTGCCCGTTGGGCAGCTGCAGCAATTGAATAAAATAAGAAATAAGAAATACCAACGTTGGGTTATATCTCCTTGATATTCATTGTTAAGCCACTATTTGCCAACAAGTTTTCCACATCAAACTTAAAAATTAACAATATCAGCGTTGTGTTTACAGATTGTCTCCAACCTTTCAAAGTGATTAAAAATTATTTAAGTTTGAACATAGCTATCAAGGCTCAGTAGCTATTATTTCCACCTATATTTCTGGCCCATGGGACAGGCAGCATATGGAAATGCTAAGGGGATATGGGTGTCCCTAATCAGGAAAAAAAAATCAAAACGATTCACTTTTATTATTTTTACTAATACTATTTTAATGGGCTACAATTATTTCCCAGTGTTGTGGGGTGTGTGCAGGGCTGTTTATATGTGCAGAGAACAGAACTGCTGTGAAACCAGTGAAATCAGAACACATATGAGAAATAACTTTTTATTTCTCTGATTCACTGGCTTCCTCACTACTAGTGCTCCCTCACCTTATTCAGTCTCTACCACTATCACTGCTGTTACCTGATGGAACAGTTATCTAAACTAGTGACTGACACTGATGGTGAAATGATAACCATCGGGAATATATTGTGTCAAAAAGATCAAAGCGCTCGGGTGTCCAGGAAGTGAAAAGAAGAAGAGAAATGAAAGAAAAATGGGGGAAAAAGGCAGCGGTCTAAAATAAGAAAGCTACACAGAACATCAGGTACAACACTTCATGTTAAATGACAATAACCTCACAACAACATAGAGATAGAAAGAGGTCTTCAGGAATTGTTTTCAGGCCAGTCATACAATATTAGCCACATCTGAGAATATCTGGAATTAGAGCAGAAACAGCTGTTTTGTCAGGTGAGTTGGCATTATAACTCATTCATGAGCGGAAGAAATATAATACTAAAGGTTTTGTGTCTGCCGTCATAAAATGCATACTGTTTCCAATGATGTCTGACTCTTTGAGGACATTTCACTGTCTTTCTATACTGTAACTTTCTGCCTCACTTTCTCCTTTCATTCTTAAAAATCTCTTTCATCATTTTTGTGTTGACACGTCATGTCTCTTCTGTCAGTCACTCCGCTTTATCATCTGTTTCTCAGTCATTTCATTTGAGAAAAAAATCCTTGACAAGAAGTGCATTGTGTAATATAATCTCCTTTCACAAAAATGTCAATAAAATGTAGTGAATCATAAGTCAAATGCTTTGATACATATCGCAGATCTATCCACAGAAGTAGGTGTATGCATACTGAATGAAACTGACATGTCTTTGTCTCACAGGAGCTGACATTTGGGAGTGGTCAATACATGACAGCTGGCAAACAAGCAAGGCTGTTTTCACACAGGGAAAACATGAGCTGGCCTATGATCCATCGACACCAATCAATGAGCAGCCTGGAGGTGAACTGAGGCGTTGTGTGCAGTAGACTGTGGAAGAGAGGCTCAGTGAAAAGTAGGTATGAAATTAGAATTCCTCTGAGACAAAGGCGCGTAGCACAGGAAAATTATCTCATGAGGCCTTTTAGCATCTCTTACAGATGTTATCCTTTTGTAAACATGTCAACCTCTGGCTGATTTTAATCACAACACCCTTGGAACATTAGACACAAACAGAACCAAAACAATATGCACAAACTGTACAAACTCTGTTAACCATGTCATTAACAACAATAGTCCTGTCTACAAGATTGAGAGCCCTTGTTACCTGGAGCAATGCAATTTTGTCACCTTTGTATGAAACACAATTACACACCTCTTCTTCCAAATTCAGATAAACACTTATACTGTACACACATGTACACAGATGCCATTATCAGGCATGCAAACTTATCACCTTTAGGTGGAATTTGAAAATCGAAAAATACCTGCCAATCACGAACTAACGTTAACGTTAAGGTTTGCAAGTAAATGCCTTGAGTTAATTCTAATGCTTTATTAAAGGAGCAACAATAGAGCATCCAAAAGTGAGTACAGCAGTTCAAATAGAGAGTTGGAGCCATGGATGGTATATCAAATAGTTTGAATTCCTATTTAATATATGATCTACGGTTTAGGTGAGTTGTGTCCCCCCTCCCAGACTCAAAGAGGCCAGGCAGGCTGCAGGAAGATGAGCAAGACGAGTGCAACATTGTACTTTGACAATAACAAGTGACGATGAGTCCTAGACTGTAAGTCGATTAGCTGTTTGTATTTGAACTCTAATTAATGTGAAACAAGGAAACAATAACACAAGTTACAGGCTGGAATTAAAATTTCAAAGGAGAATATGTAGCACTGTTGTCAGACAAGCCAGTATTTCAACTTGGCATGTTTCATTAGTCTCTGATGACACATCATGGTCATCTTCTGAATTATTACAGTAAATCTATTACAGATTTCTGCTTTAATTATTCTGCAAGGGAGAACAGGGTAAGATTAACACTCTTCATATTCTAACTGATTGTACCCAGAAAAATATAAATTTTGATATAATAATAAAGTATTACTTTATCTGATCTGTCATTTTCTATCATCCTTAAAAGACAATTTTGTCCCAATTTCATCTGCTGTTGTATCAGAGCTAGTTTATTCATGCATTACAGGATGTAAACATAACGTGTATTTATTATTTCTTAATAATTAATCATTTGTACTTCATTTTGCCCAATTTTGTAATTCTGTTTGCTTGCAACCAGCACCTGAATAATAATAAAAACCATTAAAAATTAATATCTAGTATTTTACTTCTCCAAAATAAAAAACAAAACAAAACAAAAAATCTGCAGGCAAGCATAACCCTGAATACCCTTAGTGGGGGTTTTCTCTTCTCATTAGGGGTATTCCATATTCCATTTTTTTTATGATAAAAACATGCATATCATTATAATGGGAATATTACAGCTTGTTGACACAATTACATCACACGGTCACGCACAGTAACAACAAGTGTGACGGAAAGCAAAAGTATTATAAGTGTGAACGTTGTTTCGGAACAAGATCAGATGCACACGGTAAGTATGTAAGAAGAGCAAGAAGACTGTAACAGCAAAAGGGGGCAATATAACAAACTAATTCCACCACCTCAAGCAGAGGCACCCAGTTAAGTACAATTAGAGCCAAAAATCCTGTGAAGAAAGCTCAACAGCGAGTTCTAAAACAAAAATATTTTTTAGTATAATTTCACACTGCCAAGAATATTGTTACTGCAGAATACCCTGAAATATTGTGATATTATCTGAGGAATATATTGGCCACCCCTCCTTCTTATGCATCCTTCATATCTTTTTTCTGCTCTGAGAGCTAGTTTGCATGACTGCCTTAAAGTTTCTGTCATTTTTATCTGTGTGTTTACAGCCTGGAATGCATCCATCCTTGACATGGTATTTACAATAAAGCAGCACCTACTAAGGCTAAAACGTCCTGCAGTTTTCTGTCGTTTCTTCTGTGCATTCCTTCTGAAATGACAAATCACAGGAGATCGGTAGGTCTGTGAAGTCTGTGTTTTCAGACAGAACTGAAGAATTGCTGCTAAATGTAAGTCAGAATCAATGCATTTGGCCTTTTGTAATACATAAAAGGACGGTCCAAACACAGGCTTGCATTGCCTGAGGAGCAATGATTTTTGTGATATAAGCATACAGCAGCTTGAAGTGTCTCTGGAAAGTGGCAGTCAAGGGTAAAAAACTCATTATCCTTTTGAAGGATCTGTGGGCTTCTCTATTAACTCAATGGCTGCATCTCTCTTTCCATCAGACCAAGTGCTAAATGCAGATCAAATGAACTAGCTCTTGACCAACTGTACGAGGCAATTAATGGTAATGTGCTCTCCAATTCGTGGGCTTTGCTTGGGGGAAAAGCCATTACCTGATAGGGAGAGGGGGGAAAGAGTTCAGAGGGACTTGGCCTTTGATCAAATAAATGCTTTTAAAGAATATGGATACTGTAAAATGATTTAACATGGTTGTCATTTGAATGGCAAATCAACGCTTTCTATTTAAAATCATACACTTTGCTAAGCTACAATTGCAATTATATGTGCTCTCAGTCGTTATTATTACCTTAAGTGACTGTCCCTCTTGCATCAGGTAATTGAGAAGCAAGAATCAATTGAGAATGAGGATTGAACGCACTAATGCAAAACATACATTCATTCATGGAACCAGATGTGATGAATTGCTCAAATATCAACACATGAAACTGCAGTAACTAAACTTCTGCTATTTTATGGCCCAGTTCAAGCTACACATACTGTTAAGTTATTACAGACATCTGCATGTTTGACCCGATTCTGTTCAGACATGTTCCAGGATTCCTCTGGTGAAATAACTCATCCATCTATCCACATACATTTTTTGCCTTGCCTGAGACTGAGCGTATGTTTTATTCAACACATTAGCCTCTTTGTTCTTCTGTTTTAGACGGTGGAAAAATCAAGACTCAAACTTTTCACTTTGTATTATCGCTTTCCTCAAACATTGCTCTCAAAAGTGTTCGCACAAATTACAGTGGAAGACTGACATTGATTTTATTTTTAACTTTGTAATCATGAGAAATCAGACAGATCAAATCAAACACCTGTTTTCTCAAACTACATCAAGCACTGACTCAGGGAAATGTGTGGGCCTCTAAATCATTGCACAAAGACGGTACAACTCTGCTACCAATACCTAGCATACATATAAGCACAGGATGCACCTGTCACTGGCTTGTTAAATATTTTTAATAGGGCTGGGATGATGCGCTTATCTCCCGGCTTAATGCTACCACAATAATTGGGTGCCAATTTGATGTGTGTTATGATTCTCAAGTACTGCAATTCCATATTATGATTTATTGAGATTTGTGTTTGCTTCTTTAACACTATTACTGCTCGTTAACATTTAGACTGAGACTGAGACGGTTGCCTTTATCATGAGTGATATTTCCAACAGCAACATACATTACATGTCAGTCAGTCTATCGAAGTTTTATTTCAGCAGCAGCATTGCTATACTGCATATAAAAGCAGGAAAAAAAAGCTTTTTGAGGTAAACTGTATATAGCATTAAGCTGACCCTGCTCAGCAAGCTAGTACCATAAGAAAATCATAAATAAAATAAGACGTCAGGCCAAAATTAGTCAAGCCCCTGGCTGTAGTTTTAAAACCAGTTGGAATTTTGAGTTTGTGTTTTGACCCTTTGAGGCTGCTGTAGGTCTTCAATGTGAAGTGCTGAAGCCAGAGTAATAAATTGAGTTATCAATGTGAAGTAAATAGCTATTGGTTTGTTTCTACAGGGCACAGGGAATATATGCCTGAAAGTATGCGCACACGTTGTTTTACGTTAAGCATATAAATAAATAGATCACTTTGTTAAGATAAGATCAATAGGATTGTTAAGATTGGTTACATTAATTGTAATTCTATATGTGTTAGCATTAGGCTAAAAGAAAGAATCATACTTTAGAGATTAAATTTTTCTCCCAACCCTTATTTTTTAATATCTCTTGGTGCCATTCTAACACCATGTTAGCATCTAGTCGATCATCCCTCAGAAAAAAAAGCATCTTTCCAGAGTCCCATGATGGACTTTAATAATTACAATGTTTACAAATTTTATTTTTGAGTGACTCTGGATAATTGATGTGGGGCTGTTCTCAGTCTGGGATCTGACTGGAATGCGAGAAAAACTGGACAAGCAGCAGTCAAATGAATCAAATAGTGATGTGAAGACACAAATTGATCACCTCAAGCGCTCTTTAGCAAGCTTTTTATAGGATCTTTAGATTATTCATTGAAAATGCTCCTTCCCCCATATTCTGGCATTGACTTCCACTTCAGCAACTTCATTAGAGGTCTGCTTGTTTTGTTGTAACTGGCTGATTAGTCCACCCTATCGTGTTCAGGAGGGATCAGATTTGTTTTTCCTGAAAACATGCCAACACACAGAAACAGAGCTGTGTACTAATGCAGGTTTGCATAGGGCTTAATGACAGCATCAAACAGGAAGCCACTATAGACTGGGCCATGCACTTGGATGCCCTTTAAAAGCACAAAATAACAAAGCAGCTCATTAGCTCATCAAACTCTCCTGTGGGACACTGACTCATATCTAGCTCTCTGGCCCTTATCACTGTCACTGCCATCCTGTCTTTTTTTTTTCTTTTGGTTTAATATATCAGATTTTATTCACTGGTTTGTGTATCAATCGTTGGAAAATTCAAATCTAAATCTTACAGATATTATACTCGGAAAACCTGATTTGATTTTAATGGAAACCATAACACTCAAATCACTCAATAAAGACCTCCACCACCGCTACGTACACGCACATCACAATCTGTGTGTAGGGCACCAAGTGTGACTGGGAGCACAGAGACAGCTTCTCACAGCTCTACCTACTGCATTAATCAGGTCAGCAGGGACAACCTCCTCAGCTGAAATTACTGTCTTTCAGAGGTTGTAGTGGACTTAGAGTGGAGATACTGGTATCATATTAAACTAGAGGCATCCATTAGTACAAACCATGTCATGCTAGCTTGTCAGGTATATGGCTAAATAACGCTAAGGCTAAAATAAACAGGCTAAATTTTGATCGGGTTAAAAGTGGCATGATCATTTTCAAAACAGTCCCTTGACGTCTGACCTAAAGATACATGAATGAAAATTGGCTTTATGGGTACCTACAAGTCTCCCCTTTATAGACATGCCTTATTTAGGTTAATCCCATTATATGCAGATTTTGCATAAATGTGCATTTATATTTGTTCATTTATTCTAAAAATGATAAACTTAGTCTCTAAACAATTTTGGAATTACATGCAAATAGGTTATGACTGGAAAGCTGAGACTGTGATGATGTTAGTCCCCACAGTAACCATTTCACTGTACTGACACCATTGACCTCACTGCATAAAATGACCTATTGTGACCTCTGGAATAATCACAGCTTCACTTCACAACCACAAAGCCAAAGATCTGGGACATTCAGAGGATATATGACCTGCCTAGGTATAGTGACAATATAATAAAGCAATTATGCTTAGGGCATCCAAATGGCCAGCAGTGACCGCGAGTAAATTTGAAGGTCATGGACCCAATCTGAAAATCTCAGTACCTCCATCCAATTGCCTTTTAGTTCAATTGGTCAGTAGGTTTAGGGTTATTAAAATAATAGTTATTTGTTTGTTGTTGTTTTTTTCCTTTCAATGGTTAGATGCAAGAAATGTCAAGGTTATGCCAGTAAACAATACTTTATAATATTATCTATTCTATTTATAAATAACAGGTCAGACTTCACTTTCATCAAAGAGGGTTAGACACACACATACGTACACACATACCAAGCTCTTGAAAAACACATAATTTGAAATCCACTCATCCAGATGCAAACAGCGTACCCCTTTCATTTCAAAGACGTAATTAGTGAGGGTTGATTCCTGCTGCGATTTTCTTTTTTTAATCCATGTAAACAACAGTTGTAAATCAACAACTCAACTAATTTGCTATCTTCAACATTCTATAAACAACATTTCTCATTTATTTGATGGTTGTTTTGACATTAATTAATTATCAGACACTAGAAGGCTAGCACAGGCTTTTCAGCTTCAGACATTCCCTGTTTGTGAGTGTGTGAATGTGTGTGCATGTACCTGTGTGTGTGCCCAAACACCCGTGCACTTGTGCATGTCAGCAGAAGAAAATGCTGTGCGTCATGCTTGTCTAATAGCTGTTTTATACACTTGGAGCGGCATGACTGCGAACTATACCACAGCCAATCTGTCTGCTTGTCTGACTGCATGGCAAATGGAATTGCTAGTTCCACACTTTAATCAATCTCATCCGCAAGCCCTGTGGTGTGCACCACCGAAGGAAACGGAGGTGCTATCTTACATAATTAGAGAACCTCACTCACGGAAGATCTAGCGACAAGGAACTGATTTCCTGGTGTCACATAATGTAATTATAGCCCACACACACCTATCATAATGTGTGCGAGTGGACCGATGTGTTAAGTCCCCTTAGTCTGAGGCTGCATGCTAACACCAGCTCCACTGGCCTGTAAAACGTCTGACAGTCATTTCAGTTAATGCATATTTAGCCTGCAGTTTATTCATCTTCTGCTGTCAGTGGTGGTCATATGGGTGGGGAAATAGTTAGAAAGGCCCATAAACGTAGATATCAATGGGACGCAGTCAATAATTATGATAATTGGTGCTGAAATAGCCATTTTTGTGATTAGGAGAAAGCCTTTTATAGGATCCCTCTGGGCCTGTGGTTATAAAAGCCATCAACAGAGAAGCGCACGAGGGACCGCTGCCTTTGTGTTCCAACTTCCTTGTACAAAGAACCTGCGAGGGGTGATGACAAAGAGCGAATGGAAACACTGAGATGAAGAGATGATAATTAGAAAGCTGTAATCTTACAGTTCTTGATGGTTTCTGACAGCATTTCTCCGCAGACCAACCTTTGCCATATTGGCTGAGACAAGAGGGACATTAAAGAATAAAGCCTCTGATGTTGCCCTCACACTAGCCAGGTCAACTAATTATCACATACCCTCACCATTATACCAATATAAGCAACATGGTAATGACGGTTATAAAGCATTACAGACGATGGATTTTTCAAATACTGAAGCACCAATGTCACCCTGTGAAACTGATCAACGTGGCTGTAAAATTTTTGTCATTTTTACGGACAGGCTCATTAAAATTCAGCCATAATTACCAGTCATTCTAATTTTTATTTTTTAATGATCATGAGACGTAGCCTACTTAATAGCATTTTAATTTTCAAAAATAACATGATCACGATAACATTTACTACACAGAACAAACTCAGAGACTAATGCATTCATAAGGGCATGGAGAGAAAGACAAACAGAGACTGACTCTATGGCCACTTTTCATGTCAACAGTGGAGGTTTGCTGTCCACACGAGACACTTTTGCTGGCTGATAAATGTAGTTTTACCCACTTGCTTGTCCTTCATCCTCCACCATATCAATCCCTCTTTTTTCACCTTGTTTATTAGCCGCACTTTAATCATTGGGCTCAGTGTTGCCAACTTGGCAACTTTCGCATTAGATTTACAGACTTTTCAGACCCTCTTAGTGACTTAATTTTTAGATATTCAAATATATTATGTTGTAATCCATTCCCATGCTGTTCAGAGTAATACAGTCCACTGCTCTTTGAGTCACTTTGAGTTGGTATGTTTCTTTAATCTCTGATGACAGATCATGGTCATTTTATGATTTAGTACACTAAAGATAACATATTTCTCTTTTCATCTGTCAAAATGACAGACCACCTTCAGATTTTTCCATCATTAGCAAAAAAAAAGAAAAAAGAAAAACAAGTCAATGACAGAAAATATTTGTTTAGCGCGACCTCTGCTATGACAACAGGACCAGTCTGTCTAATGTATTCACAATTTCTAAAAAAGCAAGGTTATGTCAGTGAAAATGACAGAGGCATGGGAAGAGAGAACACACACTGCAAGTCTGTGTCCCAGAATACACTGCTCTGAGGTAGTGCATGATGAGACAAGGTGATGACAGCTGTCTCAGATAATAATCGCTGGTTGTATGTGTAATATGCAAGTGTTACCGTATCGTGTACTCTCTTGTGTGCACTTTACATGTCATCTTGTGCACATTGCGTGTTTGTACACCAAGCACACAGCATATATTTACAATGTATGACTTGAGGCTCATTTCACTCAGGGGAATAATGAGCAGAGGGTCTAATCCAGCATGTCTGTGAGACAGGACTCTTGGGAAGGTGTGTGTGTGTGTGTGTGTGTGTGTGTGTGTGTGTGTGTGTGTGTGTGTGTGTGCATTGTGTCTTGGGAATAATTGTTTATACAATGCCACTCTCTATGTAATTTCTGCTCCACTTCAGCTTATTACTTGGCACCACTGCAGCGTCACACAGATTTAGAACAACAGCTAGCCAAGTGCAAATACACAACTAGCTGATGCAGTACCACAGAGGCTTCAGGAGCTGCAGAATCTGCTGAGGGTTATGCAGAAACATCAGCAAAGGCAGCCACAACTTTTAACAGCTTCTTTTACCAATACAGATATTCCAGGGGTTCCTAAACTTTTTCTGCTCGAGACCCAAAAGAGGAAACTGGTGTCTGCCTGGTACCCAAACTTACAAAAATACATCATGAATCAACATCTACATTTATAAATTGATAAAGAACACAATAAACTATGAACGTAAAATGTATATGAAATGTATCTGTTTAATTATAAAAGTACATTCCAGCAATAAAAAATTTGCTGAGTTTAACATTAAGTTTCTCACCATCACATAACAAACTTGCGCTGTCTACTAAACTGTTTAAGGGTTTTAATTTGAAACAAATAAACTATTGAGCTTGTATTAACAGTGTAATGGAATAACTTTAACAGGGCAAATGGGAGCAGATCAAAACAAGGCTTCGTACAATAACCCCAAGTCCTAAAAAGTTAGGATGTTGTGTGAAACGTAAATTTAAAAAAGCATGCAATGATTTGCAAATCCTTTTCAACTTAATTTCAATTTAGCGCAGTACAAAACAAGATTTAATGCTCAAACTGACAATGGCGGCAAAAGACTGGGAGAGTTGTGGAATGTTAAAAACCCTTGTTTGGAACATTCAACAGGTAAACAGGCTAACTGGAAACTGGTGACAGTATCACAATTTCTTATAAAAGGACCATCGTCCAAAGTCATTCACAAGCAAGAGGGAGCTAAGTTCACCACTGTGAAAAAACATGTGGGCAAAATGTCCAACAGTTTAAGAACAACATTTCTTAACACAAAACTGCAGGAATGTAGGGATTTCACCATCTACAATCCATAATATTATTAAAATATTCAGAGAATCTGGAGGAATCTCTGCATGTAAGCGAGGCTGAGAACCAACATCGAATGCAGCACTGCATTAAAAAGCAACATGTTTCTATAAAAGATATTACTAGATGGACTCAGGGGCACTTTGGAATACATTTGTAGATCAACACAGTTCATTGGTGCATCTACAAATGTAAGTTAAGACTCTACCATGAAAAGAGAGAACATCCAGAAACACTGCTGACTTCTGTTGGCCTAATCTCATCTGAGATGGACTGATGCAAGGTGAAAAAGTGTGCTGTAGTCTGAAAAGTCCAAATTTCAAGTTGGTTTTGGGAATCAGAATCAGAATTATTGATCCCCGGGGGGAAATTGTTAGTGTTACAGTTGCACCCATTCAAGAAAGACTAGAATATAAGTAAAAGTATATACACTGTATATATATATATATATATATATATATATATATATATATATATATATATATATATATATATATACATAAAGAAATATAAAACATAGAAATATTTATCAATAGAAATAGAAATAGAAATAGAAATAGAAATATTATGTAGAGATAAAACTTTAAGGAATAAAAATAAAATATTAAAAATATGTACAGGATATTATATATAGCAATATGTACAAATATATACACTGTGTTGTGATTTTTTTTTTTCTTTTTGTATGGACCTCGAGTCTGGAATAAAGCATATCTATCTATCTATCTATCTATCTATCTATCTATCTATCTATCTATATACAGCAGTGGTACACATACTAGTGTAAAAACAACAAAGTGTCGTTGCCATGGTGACGTGATTGAAGTCACCCGAGGTGGCATGAATGCACTCGGGTGTTGAGTCTGGAGACGGGCTATGGCGGAGTGAATGACGTCACACACCGACTCCCATGGCAAATAATACGGCCTGAGTCCAACAGCCAACAGTTCCATGTCCGGGCAACAGATACGTTCCTTGGTGGTAATAATATGACCAGGATTACACCAACGGTTGTTGACTAGAACGACCAGCTCCCATCCTTTGCGCTTACCACTCTTGGT
Organism: Lutjanus campechanus; assembly: GCA_027495735.1. Classification (NCBI taxonomy): domain Eukaryota; kingdom Metazoa; phylum Chordata; class Actinopteri; order Lutjaniformes; family Lutjanidae; genus Lutjanus; species Lutjanus campechanus. Next base: position 11,957 of record JAJHUR010089967.1, on the reverse strand, counting down.
GCAATCCCAGTCGGCCCCAACAGTCTGAAAGCCGCTGATGGAGACGTTGTTGTACGGTATGTCCTGGTGCAGCAATGTCTCCGTAAAGCACATGAGACTACACTCCCGGTACTCCCTCTGACTCCTGGCGAGTGCTGTTAGCGCTTCCATCTTATTAGCCAGCGACCTCACGTTGCCCATGATGAGAGAGGGGAGACACGGCTTATATCTCCTCTTCTCCATAAGCCTCCGTAGCCTCGACCCGGTTCTCTTCCTCCGCTGCTTCATTCCTCCCCTGCATCCTCTGTGCGTCCGTATCCAGAGCTCTTCAGGTATGCATGTTGATCTGGCCTCAATGCCGGCTAGCTTAAGAGCGATCAGCTGATCCCTCGTGTAGACAATGCGGCCATGGAGTTGCTAGGCAACAATGTCAACAAACAATGGCCCGGCTGAGTGAAGAAAGTACTTCCATGGCGAAAAAACAGACCAAAATTCTCTCTACCAGCATGTTTAGAGAGGGCACAGTTTAACAAAGTTGCAATCAAAGTCAGGTAATCATAAAAAGGAGGATAGCTAAAGTTAGGAAAATAGAGAAAAAACAATCAGGAGCGATTGTAACAGGCTGCATGTCATCATGTCAATCATGAACATCATGAACATCATGCCCTCCTGGCAAAAGAGGAAATGGACCACCTAGATTCTTACCAGTGCTAACTTCAAAATCCAGCATCTGTGATGGTATAGGCGTGTGTTAGTGCCCATGACATCCATGACATCATGGGTAACTGTCACATTTGTGAGGGCCTCATTTTTGCTGAAAGGTATATACAGGTTTTAGAGGAACACATGACGCCATCCAGACGATGTCATTTTCAGAGACGTCCCTGCTTATTTCAGCAACACAGTGCCAAGACACAACAGTGTGTGTTACAACAGTCTGGCTCGGGAACGAATCTCACTTTCAAAACTTCAACAATTAGTGTCCTCAGTTTCTAAACACTTACTAAGTGTTGTTAAAAGAAAAGCTAATGAATCACAGTGATAAATATGACCCTGTCACAACATTAACATTGAACACTGAATATCTTGTCTTTGCACTGTATTCAATTGAATATAGGTAGAAAAGGATTTTTAAAATCATTGCATTCTCATTTTTTAGGTTTTACACAGCATCCCAACTTTTTTGGAAGTGGGGTTGTAAATTATTGAGTGACAGCCCACATCTCCCATTTGCTGTTTTATGTTCCAAAATGCAAATGTTACTCTCTCTTAGTGTTTGCATCATATTTTGTGCAGGACATAGTGGTTCATGTTGGTAGCCTCATTAACATTATTGTGGAGGTTTATTGTTTTAACCATTAGTGAGGTCACCATTACATTTCCTGACCCTAGCTGTATTTTTCTACAGTTTTGATATTCTTGTCTTCTGTGACAAATTTTATTAAAGGGTTGACATAACTGCTTATTGTCTCTCATTCCACACCGACTCTCACTATGTGAGGAAATATGGCATGCATTTTACTCGGCTAATTGGCACCCAAATGAAAACTAGTCTGGGGAATGCTGCAATATTCAACCCAAAATCCAGTTAACCACAGGATCAAACGCAACACAATAAATGAAACCACTATACAATCAAGAAAAAGAATCAACATTTGAAGAGGTCTCCCTATCTTTTATTTTTCTTGTTTGCAATTATAACAGCTGCAAAAATACAAGTACCTTGCAGAGCAGTGATAATTCATTTAACAAGCAGAAAGATGCAAAGACACCATGGGACGACGGGCTTGAGCTTGTATACTAAATACTATGAGAAAGAAAACAATCAGAATATTTGGCAAGTGTTGTATTTGGCACAAATACGTAGGGACTGCAGATGGTTGAAATGCTGCAGATGTTGACATGAAGTACTACAGATCCAATGGATGCAGCACAACATTTCCTGACTGCTATTGTTAATACACCAGCACCAACAGACTGGTGCCAGTGGCTGCACAATGACATCAGATAAATTGAAAGCGCCAGAGTTGTTTACAGAAGGAGTCCACCTACGGGACCCTGGCAATGTCAGCGTGATTACAGGACATCCACAAAGCATAAAATAGAGTCAGTGGAGGAGCTGTCAGAAGAGCACTCAGATTGATGAAAACGGACATGGCTAGGTAGGTTAGGGAGTGGCGGGTGCCAAACAAGAAAAATGATGGTGGATGACGGTGGATAACCAGAAAAACCAGCGGTGTGAATGGCTGGCTTGGCATTAACATGTTGGGCCGTAAGTTCATCCTCCTGTGTGTGTGTAGACAGCGCACACTCATCTTTTATTTCATCCACTGACAGACTGATGCTGCTATTTGTTCCATCCCACTCCCACTGGGTTGGAAAAGTCTGAAAGCAATTCATCAGTGCAAAGTAGCCCGCCTACTTCTATTTCTCTTGAATCAGCTGAGCCAACACTCCAAATCCTGATGTCTTCATGCCGACTAATGGCCATCCATTCTCAGTAGCTGTTGGCAAACATTTCAACTTTAGAAAGAATGGGTTATTTCTGACAACGTGGTGATAGAGAATGAGCAATGGTTGTCATGGAAAGACAGCAGGGAGTGTGATTCATTGTACCCAGGACACAGAGGCGTGGGCTTGTCTCCAGCGACACAGGCACAACGGGTGTCTATTCACCAAGAATCTCAAGTTCACAAGATGAAGCTTGCTTTGCAGTAAGGGGTGCCTGCTGCCTCACAGCCACACTGCGACTGTGGACATTTGCCAGTTTTTGAGATTGGCAGAGTAGAGGAAATTTGTAAGTTTAGCACATCCTTTTGTGTTAATTGAAAACGAAGGCCAGCACTCTACATCTTTCAAGTCATTCAGCACAAATTACATTCAAGCTTCATTTAATTAGACAGACTTAGACTTTCTGCTGGGCCCTCACAGCACTTTACATGTTTACAGAATGCCTCGGGACTGTGCACTTTTTAAAATTCACGCCAGTGGCTTAGAATAAAAACAGCACAGTGTTAAAAATACAGTATGCAGGAAGCGGAGTCGGTGGGGGCATGATGGTGATGTAAGTACCGGTGAGACAATAAAATATCAGGCTGATTTGAGTAATGGTTCCATGAGTTTTACTGATAACAGGAGGCCAAAACACTGTAGTTCATAATAGTATGGATGGAAATTATATAACACTAAAGTTCCTACTGTTGTGTGCCAAGGATTTTTTCTTTTTGTGGTGTATCAGGAGAGGTATTGAATTTGTTGAATGAGTTCTCTTTGTACTAGCAGTATTGTGTTGAAGTTTAGTCGTGACAACATTGTGTTGAAACAATTACCAGGCAAAAAGAAGAAGTACACTGTTCCAGTAATCTAGCAGGACAGTGGACTTGCCAGATGAATAGGGCCGGGTATTGGTACTCAATACTTTTGAAGTATCGAACAAAATTAACCAGTACACAGCAGTACCCAAACTTCTCCAGTCAAATGATCACTGCATTTGGATGATTTTGCTCACAGCTAATCGCTGCAAATGTTTTTTGATTTAATACGATGTGTGATTAGTCCACTACCACAGCAGCTACAGCCCATACAGTCTGTGGCGCAGTGAAGTTGAATGTGGTGTATTTGATGCAGTTGGCAAGTCAGAAGTAGGGCTTAAGGACAAGCCTGTGGTGTCTGATAAAAATAAATGCATGAACTGTGGAAGGATTATTTAAATAATGCTTCACTTCAAATAATGGTTTTAAATGAAGTAGAGAAAACAAGTATGAAACAAAGTATCTGTATCATTTTAAGCAGTATTGTAATTTTTCAAATGACAGACAGCCTCTGTATCTGTATCTGTATCCCCACTGTGCCAACGCAGTGGTCTCATTGAAATGAATGAACGGGCATGCAGTCAGTTTGAACACTGTGTTATAGTTCAGTATGAACTGCTTCTTACCTTAAAAGTGCGCTAAAATTACTTCTGCTTCCACACTTTATGACAATTAGTGTCTGTCCTGGTAACCGTAGGTGACATTCACAGCAGAGATTTAATTGACAAGATGATAGCCAATTACTCACTGGGGATGACGTGAGTGGATTGTGAACATTAACAGTAACAGCTGCCTGATGGCCAAGGGCCTGCAGAAAGTCACATTGTGGTAGTAAATTTAAGAGCTCGCGATCTTGATTGGGTCAGTCCCAAAAACACCGTCAAAAACAAACATACAGCAGTTAGCCTTTGCTGCCTCCAGCCTGCCCATAAACACCTGACTCCTCTCGACAGGGCTGGTTGACAGCTCTGTCGCTGCCATGTGCGTGACGCTACAATTTTATTCAGGAATCAGGATTTAGGGAAAATGGAAGTGGTAGCAGTGAAAGAAAGCAATGAGAAAAAAGGAAAAGGAACATTCATTCCTTCATGGAAGGATGAATCCCCCTGGGTCAAACATGACGACAGAAATAGAAATATGCATTGCGTGGTGTGTTGCCTGCTCCTGTCAAAGCTGGACACGGCGGAGGAGATCATTCTTTAAAGGCTGCAAAGCCTCTGCAGGGCCATGACAAGAGTTGCTAACACAGACAGACAGCAGCTCCACCACGTTACGGATTCTTGTACTATTTGGGTTGGGACAAAACTGTTTTTTAGGGGGAATTGATTTTTACTCTTCAATTATGCTGGGAAAATGTATTTTAAAAACCTTGTAATGGGTCATCCTTCAAGTGATTTAATAATCTTTTATAAATACCTTTTTTAAAAACTCTGTCAACTCTTTCAAACACACAAAATCATTTATAACACAGAAAACACACACTAGTTGTTCCATGATTTTTTTTTGTTAACATAAATCCTTATGAACATACATTTAATGACCATAACAGAAGAACTTCTCTATGACTTGATGTCACGTACAGGGGTTTGTCCAGATGTTTTTGAGCGGGTGGCTCAAGTGGAGCACTGACTTATCTATTTATTTATTTAGATTTTAATTACATTTTTAAAAAGTACTAATTTCAAACACATGATTCAATTATTACAGAGAACTGAGAGTCACATCACCTCCATCAGCATAGAGATTAACTCCATAAACTGGAATATTTGACGGAGGTGACGAAACGGAGGTGACGAAACAAAATGTTGCATTTTTTTCATTTTACAGCATAGCTGTGGTGAATTGCCTTTTTATTTTTTAAAGTTACTAACAGTTCTCTTAATGCTGATCACAATGCAGATTTTTAAACCAGAATTCTTATGTAGCTTTGATTTAGGACTACTGAGTTGACATGTTATGGTTGAGACACACCTGACACCAATATTTAAGGAATTTATTAAAGAACAGGAAGTTTACGAGTGCTTGAGCTGCATTCCCACTATTCAGGAAGCGAGGCAGGGCCTCAGGGTATACCTGACCACTTTTATGACTGATTGAATCATGTTTTTGTAAAAATCAGACAGAGCTGACAAAAATCTGGAACACAAGTTTAAAGGGCCAACATTTTCATAAAAAATATATTTTAAAACAGATATTATGTAATATCACAATTTACACCCATGTTATCAGTAGATATGGTCAGTTTTAGATTCTGAAGGCTTTCAACACATTTTTAAATAGTCTGAAGTTGTGAATTCTTGTCTGAGTGTTTTCTGGCACAGAGCAAGTTTAAAAAGTAAAATCAGACCAAAACATTCAATAAATGTACATATAAATGTACATATATTAAATGTATATAATTCCTCAAAGAATACATTTTTACCAAAAATAAATTTAGTATCAGTAGTAATATTTTTTAAACTGTTTTTTTGGTAGGACTGATTTGTACCATTTCTCAATTATGGGTACAATACTTTTTTTGTATTCTTTCATTATATGCAAGTAAAATTTTGATGGAACTGATAAAAACAACCAGGCAGCAGCAGTTCTATTTAAATCATGGATCAAAAAAAAAAAAAAAAAAGAATCCTGACAGTGCTGGTTACATTTGACAAGTGGTAGAAAATTAAAGTCTTATTTGTGACTAAAGAGTCACAGTTTTTTTTTCTTCAGTACATTAGTAAACCTGTGCAAAAGACCTACATCTTGACATATATTCAGTTCCTTCGCTGCTCTGGCTCGCATTATGCAGCAGAATAGCGTTGTTTCTATGTGGTTCTGATGGAGGCAGAGAAAAATTTAAACTCCATCACCTGAGAGAAAATGGCAGCACCTGGTGCACAGCCTGTGGTTCAACCTCCCATCAATTCTCAGGACAACTTCAATGAATTATGACACGGCCTCCTTCCCCGTCTCTCATACACAGACACACTTGCTCAGACATCCACACAGACACTTAACTTTGTGTTCCTTTAAAACCGCCACCACCTCCTCAGTCTCGCTGCCACAGGAGGAATTAAAGTCAGGGTAATGGGCCCTTCCAACTAAAATAAAAGGGATGGGAGGAGGAGAGCTGGAAATGAATGCCAAAACTTCATTTTCACTCTTTCAGTCTAAATGAGTGAAAATGAATGATAGTTTGGACTGCGCTGGAGAGAGTTGGAGTGACAGGCATGGGAGGAGAAAAGAGATTTAAAGGGATAGTTACAGACGGAAAGAAATAGAAAAAGAGAGGGAAAGTGACAGGGAGAGATGGTGACAGAAGGAAAACCCTTGGCAGACCTGTTGCAACGAGCAACAGACTGACAGATCGTGACAGAGGAAGACATTGAGGTGGCTGACATGCTGCTGGAGTGTGATGTGCCACAGTGATGATCTCGACAATGGCGATGATGAGGAGGAGGAGGACGATGGTTATTATGATGAAAACAGTGGCGATGTGACGGTTGTAGTTCCACTTTCTGGACCCAAGGGAAGGGAGATGAGCTGGCAGGCAAATAGACATAGCGTCCCGGGGGATTTCCAGCTCTCAGTAGGCGTCATTACCTGTCAGTCAGCATTTCTCCCTCAACAGGCCTGGCCTACAGACGGATCCACTGCCATGTAATTGTTTGGAAGGTCAAGGGAGACCAGCGGACAGGCTGATGAGAGGAAAGGTTAAGACGGAGAAAAGGAGGAACAGAGAGATGTTGATGACAGAAAGAAATAAGGTAGCTAGTGAGAAGGAATGGGAGTAGTGCCTGTCACCTCCTGGGAAACTACTGATACAGACTGTTTGTTTATACACTGATAGCCTGGAGTAATATGCTATCCTATAGTACATGTTCTCTAATAGCACTTAATATCTGATGTAACCTCAGAGACACACTAAAACAAACAGACTGCTGACACAGCCATGTGCAGAGGCTGAGAGGAGCCTTTGGCGTTTTGACATGGTAGTTTAACCTGCAGTAAACTGACCTTTATTATTCCACAAGATGCCTCACGGTGGATGACTGGAGCTCTGCTTTCATAACAGTCTGACGGACAGACTTCAAACAAACCTCATCCTCATCCGAAGGGCAATGCAGATGTCAGTCTTGTGCCATGTCAATGCGTGATTTAGTGAGCTCGAGGACGCTAAATGACTGAACAGCTGCCAAAATGATTACATTTTCTTACCATTACGTCAACAGCTTGAACAGCTGTTCAAATTGAACAGTTTGGTAGTAGACTATTCACCGTCGAAGGGAAGTTATTAAAGTGATGCTCAGTCCATCTTCTGTCCATCTGTTTTGTACTTAATGACATTTTAGGCGTCATGGATGAAGTATCTTTATTCTTTGTTGTATCCTCCTCTGCTGGTCTGACCAGTAAACTAATGTTAAAGGCCCCGTTTAGCCCCAAATCAAAAATACATGCTTTTCCCCTGGCCTGCAGTGCAGTTCATCCATCTAGATTTTTTGGGTGTGAGTTGCAGAGTTTTGGAGAAATTTGCTGTTGAGATGTCTGCATTCTCTCCAACATAATGTGACTAAATAACACTCAGCTTGTGGTGTTCATAGCAACACACACACACAAAAAAAATTGAAATTCAAAACTATGGTTATGATTTCTGGAAAGAGACATGCTGTTGAGGTTTAAAGTGTATTTTTTGGTGGTTTGAGCACCACAGGACCAGTGCCATCTAGTTCCATTACATTGGAAACAGGACGAAAACAGTATAGATGGATAAACAGCAATAGCAGGCCAGAGGAAAAATATGTAAAATATGTATAATGTATTTTGATTGGGGGGAGAATTGTCCCTTTAAAAGGAATTCTAAACTAAGGTGTAATATCTCAGACACTGCTGGTACAATTTTGGCACAGCGTTGTCATCAAATACATTCAGTAATTGGCCTGATTTGGAGAATGCAATTGGTTAGGGAAAATTTCTCATTCTTTGAATTATGCACTCTGCTGAGTCCGAATGGAAACTTATACACATGGTGTATGGTGCTATAACTTTATGAGGGACCTACAATGGGACCAAAGCCGCCTTTCCACCACACAAACTTCTGCATAATCTTTGTGATCTTTTGACAGTGGTGAAAACGCTCTGGCTCTTTGAATACTTCAGGTGTTTTGTGTTTATTCCTTCTTGTGAAAGGCTTATTGCATGATATACAGTCTTAATTAAAAAAAAAATGAGGAAGACTTACATTTAGTACTCTTTTTTTTAGCCCTGAGCTTTTCACAAGATCAAATAACAGTTCTGGGCACTTTGGATATGAACGTGGCTATAGTTGCTCTACATTTTCAGCTAGTTTGACAGAGATCAGAAGACGTTTTGACAGACAAAAGAGCCCCCAGTGGCAAGCAAAGGATACCACTGCTGATAATTGGACATGAAAGAGAAAGTAGGCAACAAGGAGACTATAAAAAAGGATCTAGAGTGACTCCATATATATATAACATACCAAAGTGGCTTGTGAGAGGTTAAAGTGGCCTCTCTATAGAATGAACAGGTTCGAAGCATACAGCCACAAACTCTGGTTAATCAAAAGTTCCAAAGGGACAGAATATACTGGACCGGTCTCCTGTTATACATTATTACCATATAGCTGCTTCCTGTATCTGTGACAGCCTTTGATGTGACAGTCTGGGGAAATGGACAGACATTCAGCCACTCAAAAGGGATGGGAGCACCCAAAGGAGGCCAATGCTCATCCTGTCGCTTTAGGGCAATCCTACAGTATAATCCACCACATGAAAAGAACATTAGTGACCTTGCTCTCAATCACTCATCTCTCTCTCTCCCTCTTGGTCTGCCTCATTCTCTTCCTCTTTATTTCTTTCTCCCTCTCTTACACACTGGCATGTAGTCATGGGCTCACACACTGAGTGATGACCACAGCACATGAAGTATCGACTTTTTATCACCATTTTCAACAGGGCAGACAGGGACACTGCTAAAAGTCATGGACTCTGCTAGTATCCATCACCCGCAGAGACAAAACCAAAGCTCCTTAGGCCCTTTAACAGTATCAGCACTGATATGTACTCGATATCCCCTGATACAAGCTCACAGTCATATTTCTCTTACCCTCTCCCTCCCTCTTGCTCTCCTTTGTCTTTTACACGTTCAAGGACACAAAAAAAGAAAAAAGAAAGAAAAACAAACAAACAGTTGCTCCGAATCTGATCCAACCAACATGCAATAAGTGATTAAGTGAATGTTCTTGGATGAAAATGAGGACAGATACTCGTTTGAAGATCTTCAAATAAAAGATTTGGAAGAGGCCAGGGCTGCATTAGCTTTTGCATTTTCATGGCTTGAATAAAATCTGAGAAATTAACAGATACATATTTCCAGAGTCTCAACTGATCAACATTCAATCAACTAAATCCAAAGCAAGTATCAAAAACACAAATGTTGTTATGTTGTCAAAAGTATTGACACTTTGATACTTTTTCGATAACACATGTTTAAAATGATATAATATCTGTTAATTACTGTATCAAAAGTAGTGAAGCTATTGAATTATTGATATTGCAACAATATTTTAGAGATGTCTTTTGGTGCTTTCAAAAAATATTAACATGAGATTCTTGATAAATAATCAGTAATGTGGATATAATGACTAAGTGGGAAAAGGCAACAAGAACAGTCTGGTAAATTCATAAAGTTACATAATTTTACTGCAATGCAGCTTTCAAAACCACAAAAAGACAACACAAAAAATCACGATTTAACAATATCCAAAATGTCAGACAAAATCTATTCTCATATCACAATATCAATGTAATATCTTTATATCACCCACAACTGTGATGTAGTGCATGTATAGCCTAATGTTAGCTTTTTACTTTGACTTTTCTTCAATTGCATTAACACTTCAAAAATCATAAAAATGCTCTTCATTTGTAAAGATTATCTTGCTGAACAAAACGTGTCAGCAATATAAACTTTTGTGACTTATTTTCTGCAGCAATCCAAAATCCAATGGAAAACTCCCATTGGCTTTTTGTGAAGGAACAAGAGCGATGATAACTTCTGGGTTGGCCTACAAAAATATGTTGTCTCTGCAGCTCTCTATTTGGCTTGCAGCATAGCAAAACCAGACAGTGTTTAATAGACAGTGATAAAATCCTATATGGTTTGCCTAGAACTTTTTTTTGCTGTGGAATCAAAAGAGGTATCAAGTATCACTTTTAAATACTAGTTTTCTATCAAAGTTTAAAATTCTGGAATTGTTATACGTCTAGTAGAGAGAAGATTTGACTCTAAATCTATATTCAGCATTAAGAAGTATCAGTTAGATTGGATTTAGCATGGTCTGACACTGATATTGGTGACGCTGTGTTTATCTTTACATGGATGGTGTGAAGCTAGGCTTCAGGGAAACTACATGTAGGCTCCCCTTATGAGACTTAAAACACTTCTGGAAAGACTACATAGATAACAAGGAGGAAGGGAACATAGATGTATAGGGGAAACGTATTGGAGAGATGTCCAGAGGGAGGAAGAGCAAGACAAGTCATTTGTGAATGTTGGGGTGTTGAGCAGGAGCAGGATGTATCTGAGGGCATCCAGAGTTCCCATAGCCTCGCCTAATAAAACTCAAGGGAAAGCAATGAACTCAGTGACAAGTGCAATGTGTCGGTCTGTGCCTGCATACATGTGTGTCGTCATCATCCTCTCACAGCCACAGCTGCACCACCAGGGAGTTCATGCCCTCTGCCTCTATAGCCACAGCACCCCGATTGTGATGTTCCTGTCTCTCCCTTGCTGCCTCAACTACAGGGCCACTTCTGCTTCATTATACCTGCACCTAAACGGTGCACAGGACCCAGATGGGTAGTTGGGACCCTGGAGGCCACCTAATGCCACCAGAGCACCTCTCGATTGTTCACGCACACACTTAGAGGCTCCATAAAATGAGGCCTGAATGTTAAATAGGTGGGATGTTATCATGCAGGCATGGGCTCTAGAGGTTCCCCTGGTGAACAGTACAGGAGGGTTAACAATGTAACGGGTAGACCCCGAGGGATCTGCCAGGGTAAACACTGTGCGCTTAAGCCTGATGCTGAAAACACCATCTGTTTGTGTGTGTGTGTGTTTGTGTGTGTGTATCTACGTGTACCTCTGCTTCAGTTTGTGCGAGTAAGACAACAAAAAGGGCAGCATGCTGTTGTCACTGGGGTTGTAATAGGACCAGTGGATGGAGTATCCACATGGGAGTCCCTACTGGTGTGTACGCAGCTGATAAGGTGAGGGATCCGGGGACAGGACAGAACGGGGACACAGGTGAGTTTGAGTGGACGGTAATCCACGGCGCTTCCCTACAGGACTGCACTCTGTGTAATCTGAGGTTCGAAGATAGGAGAAATACAAGAGGGACAATCATCCAGTGACCCTGAACAGCCAGGGAGCCGGTGATGGAGACTGGAGAGGCAAAAGAGAAAAGCCACGCAAACACACACGCTAACACACACACTGACACCTGGAGACCTGTCAATTGATTCAGTGCAGAGCGAGTTAATAACACAGTTGGCTGCACAGTGAAAATAGCCTACCTGTCTGTACACAGTTAATAGACTGCTACACTGCCCTAGAGTGCCAGTTCAATGTGTGTGTGTGTGTGTGTGTGTGTGCTGTCTCTTT
>JAJHUR010089966.1:0-29304 GCA_027495735.1 Lutjanus campechanus | reverse complement strand
GGCAGCACTATTATTTCATTCATTCAGTTCATTAGAATAAGAAAGAAAGATAAAAAGCCGCTACCCAAAACAAAACAGCATAATTATACTGGGAGAGCACCATGATTTAAGATTCTTTCTGAAAAATTTCCACCTTCAGCATTCATCATTTCCATTGCATGCATTTAGAATGCAAACACACTGAATGGAAACAGCAATGACGCAGACAGGACATGCACACATATCGAACAACCTATTATTACAACATGTCTAACGTTTGCTTTGGAGACTCTTTACTGTTTTAATGTCCTTTTGGTCTGTTTTTATTAAATGACTTAAGGAATCCTTCAGGATTCTTCAGGAGAAGGAGTCTCTGCACCTAAACCTCCAGAGTTATTAGCACTTAAAGGGTAACTTTAGTATTTTTTAACCTTGACCAGCGACTAATGGGGTCAACAATTTTTGAAATTGGTCTCGTTTTGGGAGAGAGCACTGCAGCCATCAGAAGCAAAGCTAAGCTACAACATAATGTTATTGCTACTGTAATCTTACATAATGTTGTCGCCCTCGCCAAACTGACCAGACTCCCTTTGCAAAACTCCAATTTCATCATCATTACCTTTATTCAAACACGACAGAAACAACATAAAGCTCAAGAAAAGTGTCTTAGCTTGTCTTTCCACTGTTCCAACAATCGCCAAATCTTAGTCAAAAAAACAACAACCCTATATTAAGCAAGGATGATGAGAAAATGTTCCAGCTGTACATGTTGTTTCTCCCTGCTGCCTCCCTGATGTCCAACCTCCTTCTTGCTCCATAGTTTTACACCTAACACCTAGTGTTGTCAAAAATACCAAAACATCAATAAATATTGATAATGAATATTTCAAATCCTTTCAAACCTCATTTTTTGCAGAATCGATACTCTGATACTAGCCGCAATTTCTTGCCCTCTCTTTTCTCCAACAGCGAGTTGACACACACAGTCCTGCAGTGGCCAGATAGTCCCGCCTCCTCTCACTTAGGCCACTCATTTGCTCCGGTTGCATATTTGTAATCATGTTTAACCTCATTACATTATTATTTTTGAAAAATCTAAAATTTTATGTCCTAAATGTGAGTTTTTTTCCCCCTGTGATATCAAAAATGGTATTGAATATCAATATTATTCAAGGTTATTCAAACCAGAGCTGGTGATTGCTGGAGCAGTGGAAAGATGAACCAAGATGTTTTTGGTGAATTATATTTTGTTTCTGTTGCATTTGAATGAAAATGACAGTGTTAAAATTAGGTTAATTTGGTGAGAGCAATAAAAAAGGTTTTGGGTTGAACAAAACATATCTTACTCTTTTAAAAAAGGTCTCTCTCTCTGTAGCAGTCCCTTACCATAATGTTGTCAGACACTTAGAATAACAATCTGAGCATGTCAGTGGCAAAAACAAGCACTTTTTCTGGATGTACTCTGACCGTGCGCAGAGGGATTATATTGTAGCTTAGTTTCGCTTCTGCTGGCTGCAGGACTCATCATCAATACTGAACCAGTTTTAGAAAAAGACGTTCTCATTAGTCACTTGGATATAAATAAATGTGGAAACAGACTCCAGATTCAAAAATACAGAAACACAGATTTAGGGTAAAGAAAGCCTTATTAGTCAACTGTTTTTTGATTACTGTTGGCGGTGTTGACTTGGAAGAAAGTTTCATGTCTCACACTGCAGTACACACTGATTTTTCTGTCTTGTTGTCAACGACAAAATCCAGACAAAACTAACCGTCCATAGCGAAACTGGTCACAGAGAACTCGCTTGGGGTATTGTTGGGTGACAATAGCAAAACTTGACTTGACTTATGTATATGAATGTTGACAACATAAAACATGAAGTCCAGATCGCTCCACATACATTTTGATAAGTGTCTTTGTCTGACCAATAAGTGGCTCTAAAATGTGTCTGAGCTGTGGTCAACTCTTTGGAGGAGGAGGGAAGAAGACCAGCCAATGTAAACTTCTACAGTGTGGCTACTGCACGGAGCACCCTGGTAAGTGGAATCAACGTAGAAAAGTAGGTAAAGTGTTTCTTTAAGCAAATCTCTCTGCTCCATAGCCAATAAAGGACTAAATAATTGAATACCAGAGCAAGTCACAGCAAAGAATAATGAAAGACAGGATTGTCAAAGGTGAGGCTGCTGCAGGCTGGAACCAAAGGCGACAGATGGCTCCGTGCAACAGTTTCAATTCACTTCATGAGCTGACGACAAACATCAAAGACGCACATGAGCTAATGTGACAAACTGCTTATGTCAGATGTTTTGTGCTTAACAGGACCCCAAATATCGGAACAAAAACATAACTTATCTCTAGATTCTGCAAGGATCAAGAAAAGAAAGATAAAAGCTGTGCAGTGGTAAGATCACGTCACTGCTTTCTTTTCCAATTTTGAGTGTGATTGTAGTTCAGTGCGAAGACAATGCAGGGTAGTTCCTCTCTCACATCTTTTTGGAGAATTTAAATGCGCATATACAAACAAGTGTGCGTGTGTGTGTGTGTGTGCCAGGTGAAGCATAGCCAACTGCCAGTGTCTAGAGAGAACCAGTCTGCACAGAACAGCCATACCTTTACACTACTTACCCACGCCTCATCACACACATATGCACACACACACGCACACACAAAGTTAGATGAAGACAGAAGAAGGAAAACTTGGCATTTTTTCTTCATCTACTCAGTATTCCTCTTCTTTCCCTTCCCCTCAGCTCAATCACAGACAATGAACAATGACACAAAGATGATACAGTACGTGCTGCAGTTCAATAGTCTGCTATTGAAGTAATCCATTCATTCATCCATTCTTTATGGTTTCATTATAACGTTTTTGTCTGCTCTGGATTCTGTTCTGAAATTCATTATTAGGATTTACTATCATTGATTTGTTACCACAAGAGAATTGAACTGTATTAATCAGACAGGTAACAGGAGCACTGAGCAGCCTCAGTCTAAGTCTTTTACACATCACTTGGATTAAGTTTTAAACCTGATTAAATCATGGTTTAACTTTAAATTATGTTGCACCAAATTTTTAAAGCAGCTAAAAAAAATAATCAGCTAGCAAACAATGCAATGTTTCATTGGCTTTTTAGCTGCTTAGCAAAAAAGTTTACTTTTTAGCTAACTAGCACACAATATAGCATTTTTTTAAAAACTTTTTAGCTAGCTAACAACATAACATATTTTAGCTATCTAGCAAATCATGTAATTTTTTTCTTACTTTTAAGCAACCTCACAAACAGTATAGCGTTTTTAAAAAACGTACTCCCTAGCTAGCTTTTTAAAAAAAAACTTTTTATCTATCTAGCGAACAATATAGCTTTTTAGCTAGCTTTGAAGTTTTTTAAGGAATACAGAGCAGCTGAAAGTTAACAGTTTTCCCCTATTTTATACCACATGCCAACAGCACACAAATTTAATTTTTATTAATTTATTTTAATGTGGGTACACAAGCATTTCCATAAACATTTAACTGTTTTTAATTTCAACACTAAACCTGGATTTACTAAACTGAGATTAGTTTTTATATTGTGCAACAGAGCTCGGCCTAAATCTTGAATGTGGGTTTGCTAGACTGATCAGAACTAATCTTAGATTAAATCAATCTTTGTTGGTGCACCCCAGCCTTAACAAAACACAAGATGCACATAACCTGTTCATGTATTTGGTCAAAAGAGCTTTAAAGTCTAAATGCTGCATATTGTTCTCATATTTGGCACCAGTGGGACTGCAAATACTTTGATTTCCACAGAGGGAATCAGAGACATGTTTTCTTCTGGTTGCCACTGACGATGAAGATGAGCGGAGCTGACACTTTGAGCAGATATTTGGCTTGTCAGGTGTGTTCGTTCCACATCAGGGAACACCAAGTCACACACATTTACTGCTTAGTAGGCTGATCATCACAAAACAGAACCAGAGGGCCCATGAGATGAATTTTACATGGCTGTTCTACAAATGCGCCCCATTTGGACTGGGAATGTTATGATGTCGATAAAAGATAGAGATCAGTTTACATAGAATGGCGCTTAATTAACTCATTAGTTCTTCAACAGAAAATAAACAGCAACAAGTTTAATAGAGCTGCAATAATCAGTCAAGTGAAAGAAAATTAGTTGTCAACTATTTTGATAATCATTTGTTTTAGTCATTTTTTCAAGCAAACATGTCAAACATTTGCCGGGTCCAGGTTCGTAACTGTAAAGAATTGCTGCTTTTCTTTGTCTTTTATGATAGTAAATGAAAAGTCGTTTTGTCCAAGAAGCAACACTTTGGGCTCTGGGACATTGTGATGAGCATTTCATGCAAATTTTTTGACAGTTTACAGACTAAAAAATTGTAAACAATCAGCAGATTAATAATGAAAATTAAAATAATCATTAGTTGCAGCCCTAAATTATGATAATCAGTTCATCACTGAAGTCATTTAATCAAATGAAATTGTCAAATATTTGCTGGTTCCAGCTTCTTTTATGAGAGGATTGACTGTTTGTCTCTGTTTTACATCCTTTCAAACTGAGGATGCATCATAAATATCAGACCCAATAAATTATCAGCCAGTAATGGGGAATTTATATTATTATTTATTATTCCAATAATAAATTTATTAAATAAATATCAGTTATGATAATATCTGACTTGTCAGATTTTGTCAAAGCATTTAAGATGAATTCTCTGTAAAAGCTAAAGCATGCTGAGTTTTTAGATATTTTATTAGGAAAAAATAAATGAATATTTGAGGAGTCAGAACTGGTCTTTGTTGTTGTCGTAATAGTGATGTCAGTTAGATCTGGTTCAGTTAGAGCTATGTAATATTAAATCATCCATCTTTGCTCACTACATCTTAGCCTCTCCTACTCTCAGGTGCGCACAAAAGTTTATGCGCAAATTATGCAAATTATGTTATTGGTATTGGCCATGAGAAGCAGGTAATCATCAATTATCAGTATCAACTTAAAAAATGATTTCTTGCATCCCCATCCTAAACTGACCATCTTTGAGTTGTGAAAGGCTGGATTGGGAAAACAAGACATTTGAAGACATCACCTTGAAGAACTTGATGGCCATTTTTACCATTGTCACGTTTTATAGGCTAATCAATCAATCTGTTAATTGAAGAAAACGACTGACACATTAATCAATCAATGAAAATAACTGCTGGTTTCGTGATGCAGGCAGATTTTTGTGTATAAACATAGGTGTGTATTTCTTGCAGTGTATCTAAGTAGGTGTGAGTGTCGTGAATCTGTTGGGGGTGGTAGTGTTGCCTTGACTACCGGAGTGTGAAGGTATGATGTCCAACAGCAATTGGTTATTATGGATGTAGCACGCACGCGCGCAAACACACACACACACACACACACGCAGCCTCTGCGACAGTATAATGCTTGTAACAAAATGAAAACACCTGAGTCGTGACGGGGTTACGAAACAGCCTCACGGCACAGAGCGGTGTCGGGAAAACGGCCGCCAATGGTTAATAACGTCAGTCAACGGTTGTTAACGTTCGTCCAACATGAAACACGGAAGGACGGACGGACGATGTGTTTGAAATACTCACGCTCTTCTTCCGCAGGTGCAGCCCGTGTTTGAGTAGCCCCGGCAGGTCCCGGATCTTGTGTTTGAGCTGAGCCTGGTCCCGGGCGCTCCGGTTCCACCGCAAACCCGCGAGTAAGCCGTCCTCTGCGGGCTCGGAGTCCTCCATGGCTCCGTCCACTCCGTCTCCTGTCTGCCGCCTGTCTCCTGCCTCCGCTCCGGGTGTCTCCTACTGTATCCTCACGCCATAATGTCCCCCCCGCCTCGCCTCACGCAGCTCACACTCCTCGACCCGCATCTGCAACTGAATGTGTTCCGCAGGCAGCACACGACGCTGCTGCTCCACCCAATGGCTCTACTCCTCCAATACTACCAGGTTGATGTGTGTGGATGTAGGGAGGAGGGGAGGTGGGGGTGTCACAGGTGCATAGAAACATTGCATCACTTCCACCTTTCATTCTCTGACCAGTCTGACAAAGGAAAACAGAGAGGTACTTTTAAAAAACGCCGCATTTTAACTGTTGCACTGGTGCAGTTTACATGTTAGGATCATTTTAATGTTTATTTATGTAATTCACTGTAAATTTAATACAATACTAAAGATAATAGTGTGTGGGGGAGGGAGAAAAGAGGCAGGAGGTACTCTGTATAAGGCTACGTCATCACATTACCTGGCTCAAATTTCCATAGGTAAACAAAGAGCAGCCAGAGAGTGTATGAGTGTGTGTGTGTGTGGAGGTGTATGTGGTTCACGGTATTTTTCAGGTTTGAAACTGTGTTTTTGTCCTGACCGTGCAGCCTGGAGCATTGCATTCCAGCTTAACCTGAGGCAGGTGAGCTGAAACACGAGAGGGTCTCCATGCTGGTTGAAGATGAGACACTGTGTCTCTCGTGTGGCTCCCCACCCTACATTGTAAATGTTCAAAAGTCATCAGTACTTTGAAACTCTTTTCCTCTTCCTTTGTCAGAGAGGGTGTATGTTTGCATGCTGATTATAGTGGAGGTTTAATCTAGCCCAGTGTGTGCCGCCTGTGTTTTAACAGAGCCTAGACTCACAAGTAGGGCTACGTTCACACTGCAAGCCTCAGTGCTCAGTTCTGATTTATTGCTCATATGCCTCATTACAGAAAAAAAGTGCTTGCCCCATCCTAACTTAAGTTTCTAATGTAAGAAAAATCCTGTCTTCCAATTACAGAAGCAATTTCTAAACTTGTACTATCCTATCTCAGACCTCATATCATAACTTAGGAACTCAACTAAACTTTTTTTATATATATAATAGCCTACAGAACAGAAGTAGAATAATAAGAATAAGACAAGAATAATAATAACAGTAAAGAATAAGTATTTTCACTGTTATCATAAATAACAAGATGCAAAAGCAATGAAAATAGTCAAAGGCAAATGGTCAAACAGAGCCCATTTGAGACACAGATCGACAAATAGTTTTGGGGAAAATACCAGAGGTGAATAAGTTAAGCACAGTTATAAGCCAAAGAATAAAAGGTGGGGAAGAATCAGATGGAGGGTGGAAGAGAAATCCTAACTAGAACTGTTAACTGTTAATTCTTTAATCTTTAATCAGTATTCATCTTGTAATGACTGTATCTGTGTTTAAAATGTACACAAAACTGGGTGTACCCATGAAGATACTGTCTCACTTCACTTGTGAGTGGCTAGCTTGTGAATGGACAATAAAAGATGGGCATTCAGTTCTAGCTTTGATGGGTCAGAGGAATCCTTTGTGTCTTGGAGGAGAGGAAACACCAAGTTTTCCTGCTAATTATCAACCCATAATTGGGTTGATACATGGGGGCGTTGTCATGTACAAGTCACGTGGCCACCATGGGAGGAGGGCATCATTTCTGGTATGGCGTGTCCTTGAAAAAGTGCAAGGGTCATAGGTTTGTTAGCAGTCGCTCTCGATGCCCTTCAAGCAATTATTTTGCATTTAGAAATCCCCAGACAATCGGTTGGCAGCAAGATCTCCTAACGCCTGGCATTGCAAGACCATCTAGAGACAAAAGGAAAAATTATCAGGGCAACATGTTCATACATATTTGGCACCTTGTACGCAAGAGTCAGCAGTGAGTTGGAAAGTGATTATATCGAAGCAGAAGTGTGTCCTCAGGTCTGTAAGGCTGCATTTTAAAACTTATTTTGCCAGTAGGTAGGGTTCCAAAGGAATCAGTGAGATATTTCAATTTTGATTGTACTTATTGATTCTGACACAAATTTCACTGGCCCGGGTTCCATGTTCAACCGTGAACTTCAAACACCTTCCTTATATTGAATCTGAAAACACCTGTAAAATTGGTTTACTTCCCCTGCATTATATTACAGAGCTCTCGCTCTACAGAAATTCAATGTATGGCTTGAAAAAGAACTCAACCCTCCTGGGAGGTTGGTGAAAGTGCTTTAAATTTTATTAAAGATTTCAAGTGAATATGATCTGAGAGATAATTAATTTGAATTCAGCAGATCCAAGAAGATCTGAGCCTGGTACTCAAGAGGACATAAATCTGAGCAGAGTTCATCTTGAGTGCAGTGGGTTCAGTTGTATAACTTGGATGTCGAGTCCGCTTTCCTGATAGGACTTGTAATCTGGGATAATTGGCCCCTTTCAGGGACTCAGATTATACCAACACCATCGCTGTCAGAGGTAATGGACCAGTGCACACACTGCTTGGCAGCTGAATAACACGCATACATAGAATTGAGTAAAAGCTCTTTATTGTGTTAACAGCAAAAGCTAATTGTAACGTTTTATCCATTTACATGTTAAACTCAACTTTGGTGCTGCACCCAGACCCATATGAGAGACAGGAATAGTGATGTGGTCCACGATACTCAACATAGACACACTATTGGGGCTTATTTTTCCACCGTCTCATTCCTCTCCAGTGTCAATGTCACCTTTCATATGGTAATACTGACGTACACATAACGAAATCTGTCCACACAGGCTCAAAGTATAAAATGCACCAAGTTTCACTGTGCATTGACCCAGGTATATTTTTCTGTCTGAGTTGTCAGAATCAGATGGCTACATGATTTATTAGAGGGTGACACATTTAACCAAGAGTAAACAGTAGTTTATTTAGCTTTAGACCTTCAGTTAAATCAGATTTGTGTAGTTGTGTATTTTTCTCACAATGGCTAAAAAAGCGTGTCAGTGGCAGCAATGATCAACGTTAGGATCAACATAAAACTGGTTTGTAACACTTATGAAAATGATGAGAAGACTGTACGTATGTAGACAACTTTTTGTCTATACTGTTTTTAAATCCATCGTATTGTGGTGTAAAAGTCAAGAACGTGCGATGGATATAGTGAGGGGAAAAGCACTGATAGCTAAGTATTTCTCTAAAATATTAAACACAATACAATATGTTAATGCTGCCTCTAGGGGTCTCTCTCACACTAAAATTATAACAATAGTTGTTATTTTCTCTTTTAAACATTCATCATAGCTGATGAAAATCATGATTTGAGCAGAAATCATGTTCATGGATGAGGTATTAAAGTTTTATTCATGTTTAAAGAGCATATGTAACAATTGCAAGTCCAAAAATTACTACTACGGTCCAAATAGCGAGGTGGAGCCATAGATTGTACATTAAATAGGCTGAATATGCAGTCTAGGGTTGAAGCGAGTTGTTTCCCCCGTCCCTTCTTCACCAGACGTGAAGAAGCTCAAGCAGGCTGCAGGAACACTGCAGGAGTGGACTGCAAGACGAGTGCAACATTGTAAATTGGAGATGACGAGTGACAACGAGTCCTACACTGTGAGTTGATCAGCTGTTTATAACTGTTGATTGTCATTGTAAAGCTAAACCTGTTATCCTGAAAACAGAAGCTCAGTGTTACAAAAATACATTATCTGGAGTTGGAGTTCAATGGCTTCCTGTCTCACTGCCTGCCAGACGCCATTAACATATTGCTCACTTTAACCATTATAAACATCGGCTCCCTCTAAAAGGTTATTAATTATTTCTTATGACTCATAAACAGACATTTACTCATTCGGCGAACATTTGGCATTGATTTCAATTCCAATACATGTGAAATGAGTAAACTATTACAGTTATTCCGACCCAGAATATGACTTTCAAAAGAGGACACAGCGTCTTTAACATTAATTATTATCTATTAGCATTTAACACCCAAAAACTCTTCTAATTTTCTTTAAATTGACTGTGTTGGTTATGTTTGATCATATTTGAATGACAGTAGTGGTTATATGAGCAACAAGGCCTGATTGGTGGGTGGAAATACATGACATTATCTCCACCCACCACAACCCAGTGAGAAAACAGAAACACGGAAAACCTCTCATGTGAAACAATTGAAACTGTTCTAACTTTGACAGAAAATAGTGTGTTGTGACATGCTGCATTTGGAAACATACAGTCAAAATGCAGCCTTAACGTCAGTTAGTGTAACAGTTTCACTGTCAAAATGACAAATAATTGTACTTTTTGCATTTGTGATTTACTCAGCAGCAGAAAAAAAAATCTCCTGTCTGGCCTTTTGTCTGCCATAATCTCCCCAAGTGGTAAAAGAGCTAGCCATAGTTAGTGATAACCCAAACCAATCAGTTCATTCTTCAGATCATCGTTCAGATAGCAGTGAACGAGAAGCTGTGAAACTACTGTCAGCTGTGACAAGGAGATATTACTGCTGTCAGAAATGCCACTGAAGATTTACACACACTAAAATAAACAAAGCAATCAGACATTTCAACATAATTCCTGCAAAGTGGCATCGTACAGTTGCTCGCATATTTGTGTCACATTGGACAGGACGGAGGAAAAGTAGGATAATCAGCGTTCTTTCTCCACAGAAGTCCAGAAGCTAATTTTCAAAAGGACTTCAGTTTGGAGTCAGTGTGCAGCACATGATTAGCAACTTCAATAGCTCTACAGTAAATCTGAAAAAAGAAGCAAAATTTGTATTTAGACTTAAAGCTCTAGCCGCCGCCTGGAAGCGAAAGAAGGAAATAAGGAAAACACTCAGTGTTTGCAGAATTGCTGAAGAAGCAAAAGAAGAGAAGGGGACTTTGGGCTTTCTTGTGCCGAGTCTGGAGGATGATGAAATGTGCTGCTCTGTGGTCCCCGGGGACCACCGGGACCAGCCGCTGATATGCACACACATGCACATACTGTCACATGTGCACACACAGCAAAATCAAATAAACCTGATTGTACAGCATTTGAATGAATGAGCCTCACATACTGTAGAAGTGCACATACAGTACACTCTTAAAAATAAAGGTGCAAACTAGAACCATTGAGGGTTATTTGGCTTGTCCCCATAGTTCTTCGTAGAACCCGAGATAATGTGTTATACCTTGAACCATCTGTGAAACCCTCTAGGTTCTACAGAGAACCCTTATATGGTATAATGATTCTACCCAGAACCCTCTGCGGGGGTTCTATGCAGAACCTTTCCAGCCTATAAGGGTCCTAACAAGAACCCACCCAGGGGGCTCTGTCAAGTACCTTTTTATAATTCAAGGGCTTTAACTAGAATCACACAAAGGGTTTTACCAAGAACCATTTTGTATTCCAAGGGTTTTATCTAGCACACACTCAGGTGGTTTTACAGAGAACCCATTTATATTCCATGGGTTTTCTTTAGAACTCACCCAGTGGGGTCTACTGAGAACCTTTTTATATTGTGGTAAAAAGAAGCCTTGACAACCCCTTTCTTCAGAAGCAAAGGGTTGTGTGGAGAACCTCAACCCTTCAGGAAGAACACTTTTGGAAGCCTCATTTCTAAGGGTGTAGTATACAGTACAGCAGGGTTACATGATGATGCACGGGGAGAAGAATGGATTATAGGGGGAGGGGAAGTGGAGTAAAGGAGAAGATGGGGAGGGAAAAAAAGGAGCAAGGGGAACAAGGGGGCCGTAGCAGGGAGAGTGAGATAGTAAACCAATTACCATAGGACTGGAGAAAGTCTTTCATCCCAAAACTGTCACCACACACGCAAATATACACACTTCGGTCTGCTTCTCCCCTGCATACAAATACAGTATCCACACACACGGTCGGACATCTCTCTTTATCACTCACTCACACACATATTCCGAGCTCTCTTCAAACAAATGCACTCTTGATTAAATATTGAGGAGTGCCCATGGCGAACTGAGCAGAGATACAATTCCTCCCTTCATCTCTTATGGAGCTCCCCGTCTATGGAAGAAGAAGAAGAAGAAGAAGAAGAAGAAGAAGAAGAAGAAGAAGAAGAAGGAAGACATGCCAAAGGAAAGGACAGAGAAGAAGAAATAGCCTGAGAAACAGACACAAAGCGAAGGAAAGGATGAAGAGAAGAGTAGAGAGAGTGAAAGATGGGAGGATGGATGGGAAACCAGCTGGGCAGTGATAAAAAAAAGAGGAGAAACTGAGAACACGAATCAGGATGGGAAGAAATGTGATGTCTGGCATGTTAAAAATGAACTAGAAACTATAATACAATATGACAGTTAAGGTCATGTATAAAAGAACAGAAGCAGGGCTCGCACCATGAAAGAGCCTATAGTGTTCTGTGAACTTTTAATTAACTACACTGACCTTTAGTCCTTGATAGACATTATAAAAAGTACTTTTTCAGTCATGCAGGCGGGCTGGTCGGTCCACCTCTTTGGTGCAGACTGAAATAGCTCAATAACTATTGGATGGATTGACATTAACTTTTGTACAAACATTCATGGTCTCCACAGGATGAAGAGTAATAACGTGGGTGCTCCTATGACTTTTCAATTATCATCAAGTTGGTTTACAACTAAATGCATGCAATATCTCCAAATATGGATGTGAATTCATAGATAGTATTGATTTAATTTGCATGCAAAATATGTTCACCCAACCAGTGGGCAAAAAATTCACCCTGCAACACTTCAAAAGTAACCAGTTTCTGCAGAAAGTCCCTCCCCTACTGAGCAAAAAAATAAACATAATTATTTTATGAAATTACTTCAAAGTCTTCACTACCATCGCTGTCCTGTGAAAACCACTTACCTCGAAAGTTGGTGATTTTGAATTTTTCGGGAAAACTGAAGGAAGGAGATATGAGCAGAGACAGTTCTCCTATTTCTGAAACCAAGCAAACTATTTACAAAGCCAGTGGATCTTTTGAAAAATGCATTGCCACCGAGCTGAAAGTATGGTTGTTTTTCCTAGCTCCTGAAAAGCCGACATTTCGGAGTTAGTGGTTTTCAGTGGACAGGGATAAAATATTATATGCCTCTGAACAGACAAGGATGCAAACTGCAATTTCAGTTGAAAATCCAAACAGTCAAATTTTGGTTGAAGTACATATGTTTTAGTTTCAAAATGCAATTTTTCCAATCCCAACTGACGTAGGTTTCTGTTTGATGACGTTGTTAGGCCTACACATACAGTAAACCACTATGGTTGAGGGAGGGGAGGTGAGAGCATCAATGCTCTACGTCACTGCTTTTTGCTAACAGCTGGGTGGGAGTTTGTCTTTGAAACCCTGGAAAAGAAGGCAGATGGAGTCGCACTTTGACATAATCTTGATACTGAGTCCTGTTACACCTTTAAAACAATGCCATGAATATTTTAGTGTATGAAGACAAAGACTACATGAATCTCCACGCCGTGAAAATTATGAGATGAGACTCCAAAACATTTGCCTCTAAACACATATGGCAGAAAACTCTTAATGGACTTCAGGGCGATGCTGATCTATTCCTGCTGAGACAATTAAAAAGCCATTAGATGATAAATACTTCATATACTCTATAGTAATTCATACATGTACTCATATGACTACTTAGACTCATCTATGAACTCAAGTCTAAACACACTCCTCCGTGTCCACACAGGCCCTTAAGCGATTTCTGTTCAGGGTCATGTATTATTGCTGCGGTGCGTGGGCAAAGCACAGAACAGTCCTCTCCATACTGTTGCCTCAGGATGTCAGAGAGCACTGAATGTATCTCTCATCTTTGACGCTGCTTGATCGCCATCTAGCAGTGACCATGGTGAACTGCAGACTGAACTCAAGTTCGCGGTGACAGACCTTATTCCAGCCTCAGCCATCACATAGTTTAGTGGAAACCTTGAATACATCTAAGGCATGTGTTGAGGGGTAAAGCTTTGAGCAGTTCAGGGTTTTTAAAGATCAGACAGTGTAGTCCACCAGAGAACACCTGGGGGCAGGTGGGAGTAGAGAGTTTAAAGAGAAGCCAGTGCTCACATACTGCGCTCAGTCTTTTATCTTAAAAGATATCTAGAAGGAGACCATAGTGAGCAGAAAATAAAAAATATTGTTTTGGTCCTGTGGGAAATTTTGTCAAACACTCTGGCACTCAATCCTCAAGTTCTACTTTCAACCACAGACATGAATGTGCAACTGTACACTACAATAAAATATGTTTTAATTATCTAACCTGCATTTTTTATTGTCCAGATCTTTTTTGATAACGGGATACATCTGAGTGTATGAACTCTTATGATTAAGAGCTACTCATCCATTTTTTATACTTTATTCCAGTAAAATTTCAGGTCGATTACACACTAATTTTTGCATTGTAACCCCAACTTACTTAAGTATGCAAAGATATCATCAAAAGGAACAAAAAAGACAAATGAATTATTTGTTTATTTAAAAAAATAGTTGTTAGAGTAGCATTTCTTTAGATAAAATTACAACTTGTTTCTTGTTGGATATCATCCGGTAATTATTTAGTCCATCAGCTGGACATTCAGTCCGTTACATCAGCTCCTTCTCAAGGCTGTTTCATTGTCATTTCTATATGTGGCTAAGTCAAATTAAATGACCAAAGTTGGATTACCAAGACACAGACCCCGAGGGGCTCCAAAAGTCCCTGGTTGACTACAAGTCAATTGGTTTTGGTAATATATGCAAATTTGTTGGGGAATTTGCACGGAACAATGTACAGCAATTATAACAGCAGTGTATTTCAATATTTTCAATATACTCCTTCAATACAGATCTATTTCAATATATTCCTTACAACAGTAACAATATACCTCTGCATATACTTCAATATATTTATTTCATTATAGTCCTTACAATAATATATTCCTTTGGCCCATGGTTTGTGAGTTGCCGACAACACCATATTCAGTGCGCAGTGGAGACAGCTTCACAACATGGTGGCACGATACTGTCTGCTAGAGTCAGGTTGTTTGTTGTTGGTTATATATAGTTTTACAGGAAATCACAGTGAGATCAGAATGCAATATCCACCAGAAAGGTTCAGGAAACAAGCTTCCTGAGCCCAGATGTGAATTAGGTGCTAAACCTGTGAAAGTGCGTCTGAGAGACCCAAAGTGACCGTCTGTAATTATAATAGCAATGAGTTCTTGTGATCAAGAAGGACACAACTTGTATTGTAAAGGCACAGACTAAAAGGGGAGAGCGGTTGGGGGTAGGTAATGTGTGATTTCAGGGGACAACTGGGCTCTCCTCACAATACAACAAAAGGTTCCTTTATATGTCAATTAATGTAAATATTTAAAATATACTGTATACCCCTGAAACTTTTACTTCTACTCAAAATCCACACTTTCACATATTTATAGTGTTTAGTATATTTACATGTACTTATATAGTATATTTATATGTATTTATACAGTCATACTTCTTAATTACTTCTGTATACAAATCCTCCTTTTCTTATTTATATAGAGCTACATTTTATTTATCTCATTCCATTTTTTTCTTTTCTTTTGTCCCCTATCATATTTTATTTCTGAATAGTGCTGTTATTGGGACTAGTGTCCTGACAGCGTTGTACTGTTGACCCCGTGTGAGCCTGCATATGACTCATGAAACTTAAATGAACTGAACCATATCAAATGTGGGTCTTACATTTTTGGGCAATCTTTGTGACTCTGCCTGTAGGCTAATGAATGAAACTAACTGCAGAAATAATTGTCATGCAGTGGAGAAAGTGTCACCAAAAGTCATTGTGGGAGTTCTGGTTTCACTAAGACATGGGGGCGGCACTTGTATTTGTCTATTGCAGGCGATGTTGCAAATAAATGAGCAGGAGCGATTTATGGTAATGCTGGAAATTTAGAATTTTAGCATCAATAAAGTGAAGTACATTGATTTGTAAGGTCTTAACAGGAACATTACATTAGCCAAAAAAAGACATTCCCATCTGGTCGTTACTGTTTTTTACTATAAATGATTTATCAGCTGAATTCCTCGACAACTTATAATATCATATCATATAATATCATGATATATATTGATGACTTTATTGATAATACCAACCCCCCATTTTCTATATGAGAATGTTTGTGTACATTATTTGAACGGGTTAATTCACAGAGATTTAATGAGATTTAGTGTTAGCTTAGTATCTAAACTAGATCTTAAATATACATCTATACAGACCTATATAGTGTATGTAAAGTCAATAAATTAAGATTCTCTCATACCTTATTTTGACAGATGAAATGGAAGCAAACACTGGAATATTTATTCAAGATAAATTTATATTAAACTTGTGAAGACAAAAAGGAAATGGATACAAATTCTCCTCGATACCAGTTATGATCAATGTTAATAATGCAACTAAAGCAACTGGAAAAATGAACTGGATTTCCCTGAATTTCTGTAACACTGATAATGAAAGAACAAAAACAGGATCTGAGAGATTTAGACACTAGATTGTTTCCTTCTCATGGTGGAATTTAAGAAAGTTTGATGGATCCTTCTCTTTCCTTTGGGCAGCCTTTAGGATATAGGCAAAGCAGATGTAAGCAAATATAGATTTATAGTTAAGATTTCTGCATATTCATACACACAATCCCTAGTGGAGGGTAAGAGAGTTTAAACCATAAAAAATCGATTGTCACCAGTTTCATCTCTTCTTTTCTTAGTCATAAGAATTTCAGTGGAAGCATGAGAAACTCGCTGACTTCTACAAATATGCTGAATAATGTTGCAAGAACGTACTTAGCATTAACCCTCTCTGCCAAACTGAACAAGGTTATAGTTTACCGACATTATGAGTTAAAATGTTCTAATGTTGCAGCAGGAGCCCAACCAGCAGAGTTATAACGTTGTCATGGTTTAACTCATATGAGTTATGATGTCAGTCATGCTGGTGATGGGAGTGTCCCTGCCTGCAAGTGCCTGACTCAGCAGGGAGACTGTTGGGCTTGTGCCCTTTGACCACAGAACCAGGTTTTTATACCGCAGAAGCTCAGAACCTGAGAGAAGGGGGAAAGTAAGCAAGCTTCTACAATTAAGGTTTCACCAAGTGTCTTGGGTGAGGATCTCCTCATTGCCATGGCAGCAAGAGTGACACTCTCACTGCTTACTGTAGATCCAACGACCTGTATAGTGTGTGGAAGTATGATGGAGCCATCTCACTCTTCTCATCTCTGTTGAGAGTTCATAAAAACAAACAAAAAAAAGCTGAGAAAACTCAAAATTTCAAGGCAACTTGCTTCAATAGATTTTTGCATTTTGGGCCCAACTCAGACTTAAATTTTGAAAAAGTTTTACCAACTGTTTGTTTTGTTGAGATGATTTACTTTTCCTCTTTAGATAAACTTGAATCTTTGAGTTTTAAACCCCCCGAAAAAATGTGCATTTCAAAAACTGAGTAAACTCACTGAAGTGAATGTGAATAATGTTTCACAACTCACTGTGAACAATCTTTGAAATACAATTTTTGGGGGGGTCATAAAACTGAAAGATTTAAGTTTATCTAAAGAAGAAAAGTAAATTATCTTAAAAATTATAGGTTAGCAAAACATTTAGATAAACTTTAGTGTTTGAGTTTGTTTCAAAACTCAAAACTGTAGTAAAAGTAGTTGCCTTGAAATTATTTTGTTCTCTCAACTTGTTAAAACAGTTTTGCACATGTGCAGTACCAGTCAGGCATGATATTTTCGGACATAGCAACACCACCATATATCTTCTCATTTTCTCATGTGACTCCTGACCACGTTTCATAGCTTCTCAATACATCTGACTATTGACAGTAACATTTAGGGAAGTGCTGTACAGGAAATATGTCCTTATCAACCCTGAAACATGAAACTGAACGTGAAAACCATCAGTTTAACACTGACTGAACTGACAAATGCTTCCATATTTTGCTGCCATCAATGAATATATTTGGAGGCACCTCACGGCTGCTACAGAGGCGATTGGAGCTGCATTACCCTGCTGTGGTAATGCACAGACCAAGAGAAACCAACAGCAGTTTATTTTCGGGTATCCTGGATAGTAATGGCAAAGAAGAAGAAAAGGCCATTCACAGACTTTGAAACTGTTAAAGAATTCATGCTGGCCATTGAGGATCAGGTGAAGCGAAGCAAAAACAAGGTTTTATATTGGCTGCTGACAATGTCTGTCCCATTTAAATTTCTTGGTTCTGAAATCTGGCCCAGTTGAATTTATAATTGAATAGCCCTGTTGTAGATCATCACTGTAGGCTTTATTGTAGCTGCTACAGAGTTCAAAATACTGTATGTAGGTTGTTCTTTGTCCACTATTTCTTTAGATGCAGACACTGTTTTCTATGTTTATATCTAGGGCACCAGGGTGGCTCTGTGGTTACTGTTGTTTCACAATAAGGTTTGACCCCAGCTGGGTCAGGACCTTTCTGAGTGGAGCAGAAAGAAAGTTATAGGAACTATTTTCTTTCTATGGCAAAAGAAATTAAACTGCTAAGAACATGGTTTGTGGATTATTTTGAGTAAGTAGGTCATGTTTCCTGGAAAGAGACATTGCTGTTGAGCTTTTCTAATGAATTTTTTGGTGCTTTGAGAACCACAAGTCAAGTGGTTATAGTTTGCTTATGTTGGATAGATGGCAGACATCTCTACGGCCGATATCTCCAAAACTCTTCAACTCTCACCAAAACAATCTAGATGGATAAATATCACGGCAGGCTAGAGTAAAAACATGTACTTTGATTTTGGGATGAATTGTCCCTTTAAAGTCATGGTGGTGTGTGGGATAATGTCCACTGAGCAGGTCATTATTGTGAAAAAAGAAAAACCCTGACAAGCACTAGAATCTCCCAGAAGGGGTTTATTTCACAATAATGTCCTGCTCACTGTTCATTATCCTGCTTATTACATGGCTACTTACTCTAAAAAATTCAATCATTTGACACAAAATATAAATTTTTGCTCCTCCTCCTCCAGAGTCTATGATCAGACCTGTATCCATAGCAACAGTATATTGATCATAGCAACAGTCTGTTATTCATAGCAATGGTGTTAAGAAACAGTAGACCTTAGATTGCCATAATTGACCAATCGGAATCAAGCTGGGACAGTTCCTATACACACAACTGCTTCACTAATGACGTTAGATTTTGTTTCAGCTCGAGATCCAAAAGAGAAATTTGAGGTCTCCACACTGCCCAAACTTTAATTTAACTGAATTGCAATAACATGTACCTTCCCTTTATAAAATGATAAAGCAAAACAAACCATGAATTTAAAATCATATGAATTGTGTTTATTTAATTATAAGTTTATAAGTGAGTTTGAATTAAGTGTAATGCAGTAACTTCGACAGGGCAGACAGGAGTGGATCAAAACCAGACTTCTTACTAAAATATTGTTGTAGACTTCCGGGCGAGCGTTTAAGATGGCGACGTAGGTCAAAACTCTCCTGGTTAATTTATTAAGAAAACTCCACCGAGTGTCGTACTTACAAGATACCAAAATGATTTAGAATGAGTGGGGTTAGAAGCAAGAAACCTGTTTCAGGGAAAAGCAAAGACAATGAGGCTAAAGACAAAAGTGGCGAACGACAACACAACCAGCATGAGGAACATGGAGTGTGAGGCAGAGGAGGGGGACATTACCACCGATAAAGCCATTCAAAACCTAGGCAGAGATATTCTAATATATTCTATATTATTCTAATATATTCTATTCTAAGTATGAAAACGGAACTGACTTCAAAAACGACAAATTCAAAAACAAAAATTTAACAGTTTAAAGAAACCAAAAGCTTCTAAATGTTATCGGCGATGTTCGTCGCCATGGTGTACGGCTAACTGAAGCAGAGCAGCGAGTGGAGGAAACGGAGTCCGCTAATACCGAGCTGAGGGGCACCCTGCTTCATTTCCTCAAACAGCAAAGACTCCTCCAGGCCAAGGTAATGGACCTCGAAGGAAGACCACACCATAATAACATTCGCATATGCGGCATTAAGGAGGACACAGAGGGAAGCTAAATGCTAACGTTCATTGACAATTTTCTGAAGACAGAGCTGACTTACAAATTCAGCGAGCACACCGGTCAATCGTCCCTAAACCTCAGGATGACATCGTCTAGTGATCTATTGTGGTGAACTTCCAGAGGTATGACATTAAAGACAAAATACTGAAAACAGCTTGGGCAAAGAAAATCACCTGTGCTGGAAAGGTGGTGGCGTTTGCACATGACTGTCCTACTGAAGTGAACGATAAACTCAGAGAGTACAGAGACATTTAAATCCTGAGGGAGAAACAGATACGTTTCCAGACACCATACCCTGCCAGGATGAGAATCCTCTGGGAAAACGGTACCCGCCTCTACGACAGTGCTACAGAAGCAGCCAAAGACATGAGGAGGACAGGCTACACCCTGGACCTGCCGCCGAAGTCTGACCCCAGTTGGGAGGAGAGGCTCACGCAAGGTGCTCATTGGAGTAGAAAGGACGGAGACCGCACCGACCGAGTCCGAGAGAGGCTCAGGGATTTCCAACGAAAATAAGTATGAACATTATTAACGGGAATCATCAGGTATTTATTGTCCTAATTTAACACACTATAAAAAAAAAATGGTGCTAAAAATTGTACCCTTAAGCTGTTAACATGCCCACAGAAATAAATGCACGCACACATATAATTATGAAAAAAAAAAACATCTAGCCCGCCACTTTTTTGCTTTTATTTTTCCCTGATTCTACAATGCAAGGACAATAACACATTTGACCAGGAAGAGACTGTTTGGCTCAAGAGGAGAAGACACTTTGCCATGTGCAAAGAGGGAGCCCCTAGCTGATGTAGGATTGACTCTCCACTAAGGTACTGTGAAGATGGCAGGGCAGTGTAACACCCTGAGGTTGGAAGTCCTCTTTATACTGTTAACTAATGATCTTGTTATTACTGTTTGTTGTTGCAGTACATATGTTTATTTAGCTGACACATGTAGATTTGTCTGTTGTTATGGGGTTCAGTAACTTTAAAGTAGTTTCTTGGAACGTGAATGGCTTAAATAATCTAGTTAAGAGGAGCACATTTCTACAGGAAACACGCTTATCTCAAAATGAGCACGAAAATTTGAAGAAATTTGGGTACAAGAACACATTTTACAGAACTTTTAAATCTGGTCATAAAAGAGGAGTTGCAATATTATTACATAATTCTGCTAATTTTGAATTAATTAGGGAGATCAGGGATAGTGAGGGCAGATATTATATACTAGTGCAAGGCAAGATAGAAAACAATCTGACCACCCTTTTTTGTCTTTATTTACCTCCAGAAAGTGATCAAAAGATTATGAAAAAAAGTACTTGAACTGATTTCCTCAGAATCACAATGCACATTAATATGTGCAGGAGATTTTAATACAGTAGTAAACGGTAAATGGGATACATCTAATAATAAGAGAAATGTGTCCCCTCTGACTAAATTGCTGAGAAGGAGTTTAGATCAAATGGGCTTGCTTGACATTTGGAGGGAATTACATACATCTGACAAACAATATACTTTTTACTCTGCTCCACATGCAGTATTTTCAAGAATAGACTATATTTTCATGTTCCAAAATGATAGATACAGGGATTTAGTATGCGATATAGGAACTAGAGATATTTCAGATCATTTGCCAATGTATAACACATTGTAATGTGCTTGTCTGTGAAAAAAAAGAATTGGAGATTGCACTGAATAAATTAAAAAATAATAAGACACCAGGAAGCGATCGTCTACCAGCTGAATAGTATAAGATGTTTACAGAAGAGTTGACCCCAGTAGTTTTGAATTCTTTTAATTGGACACTTAATGAAATGTCAGCCCCACCCTCGTGGAGTGACGCTGTTATTTCTGTCATCCCAAAGGAGGGCAAGAGTATAACTCTATGTAGCTCATACAGACCGATTTCAGTTTTAAATCAAGACTGCAAACTGTACGCGTACATCATGTCCAGGAGATTGGAATCCTTTATTCTGGACTTAATTGACAGCGACCAAATTGGTTTTGTCCGGGGACGGCAAACACAAGATAATATTAGAAGCTCTCTTCATATAATTGAAAACATCAGAAAAACAAAATCAAATGCAGTGTTGGTCAGCCTAGATGCTCAAAAAGCTTTTGATTGTATGAATTGGCAATATTTGTTTTTGGTCTTGGAGTGATTTGGTTTTGCTGAAAAGTCAATTAACACTTTTAAAGCTTTATATTCAGCTCCTACGGCAAGAATCAAGATAAATAGACTTACTGATCGCATAAAATTGGAAAGATCCACTCGTCAGGGATGCCCTCTTTCACCAAACCTTTTTGCACTTTACATAGAACCTTTGGCACAAGCAATAAGAGAAGACTGTAATATACAAGGAATTCTGATAAATAATAAGGAACATAAAATAGTGTTGTACGCTGATGTTTTATTATACATCTAAAATCCAGATGTCTCCCTTCCTCCCTTTTTAGATCTCCTGCACATATTCAGTACATATTCAGGATAAAAGTTAAATATACAAAAAACGCAAGTAGTTGTAACAGAAGATGCTCATCTTTCCATTTTTTCCAGAGCACTTTAAGGACTTGTCAACCATTATGGCTTTAAGGACAATGTGTAGAATTTAGTGGCATCTAGAAAACACGTCATCTCACCCTCCCCTTCCAAACATGTAGGAGAACCTACAGTGGCTATGAAACTCCTGCAATGCAAAAGGCCACATCTAGAGCCAGTGTTTGGTTTGTCCACTCTGGGCTACTGTTGAAACATGGCAGCCAGGAGGAGGACCTGCTGTAAAGACAGGCTCACTTTAAGGTAACAAAAACACAATGATTCCTATTTTCAGGTGATTTTACACTAATGAAAACATACGTATGAATTTTGTATTCCATATTCTGATATAAACCCCTGTGAATATTATACACTGCACCTTTAAAAATTGAGTTCCAGAAGTTGATAAAGAGCGGATAAAGAGCATGTGATATGATCAAAATTTCAGAACCGCTACAACTTTAATTGGATCTTAAGGCGAGATTGTTTCGTGGACTACTTTGTGAACTTTGAGACTCATCTTCTGCATAGCTGTATTTAAACATACAATATAATTGAATCCATGATTATATTAAAAAACTGTCATTATATGTTACTTTTTTTGTTTGAATCATTAATTCATGAAAATATTTAACGACAGATATTTTAAGTTTGGACAAAATGTTTTGAGCACATTTCTTTATGTGTTTTCTTAAAGCAACGCACATTGAGAAAAAACATGCAGCAAATCATAATGTGCATTCACTCCAAGCTGCTTATTGTTAAGCCCCTTTGAAAATGCAAAGTAGCAAAACAGAGAAATTGCAAACTTTACAAACACACACACACACATCTTTGACAAATCCCTCAGCCATAAACTGAGAAGTTACAATAGATACAAAGTTTTATAAGTGTTCATTCTTTTTCTTATAAGAAAGAATACATTTTGCATTTTAAGGGTGCATTGACTTAATTTCAGTTTGTCTGTGGTTGATGACGTGCTGTGGACTTTGTGGTGAACTATAAATTACTATGGTCACAAACACAAAAAAGAAGAAATGAGAGTCAGAGCTGCTGCTTCCAGCTCACCAGACTTTCTTCCCAGCAAGACAACTGAGCACAATATTCACGCATAAATTAAATTCATGAATGCACCTCAATAAATTAAAGGTTCAGAGCTGCAATGGATGAATTAGTCAAAACCTCATGTCCACAAAGCAAACTGAAAGTGTGTCTTGAGGAGGAGAATGTCCACAGTCATCACTTCCCATTAACTTAAGATGCTGCTCCGCAACCACCGAGTTATTCTAAAGTCTCAAATTGTCCACTGAAAGTACCAAAACACTCCCCAATCAAAAAGTGGACACAAACCCATTCTTACAACATCTACCACGGTGCAAATCTAGCATCGTTTAGTATGCAGGCTGCTGCTTTTTTTATTTTTGACCCAGTTTGGGAGTTCTCCAGTTTGATTCCCCATGAGTAATACCAACAGACAGAGGGAAAGTTATACATCAAAAAATAGCAGCAGGGGGAATTATAAAGAATTAAATATTTTGATATGACAGCATCTCACTGAGCGTGTGGAGTAAAGCACTAATGATCATATATGTTGCAATGCTGAGTTGAACGGAAGTCGTAACAAACTATTTGAAGGGGAAACGTGAAGAAAGTTGTGAAAAGTAATGTTTAAAGGAAAAGGAAATGAGGTATCTGGAAATCTAAGGTATGTGGTATCTAAAAAGCATCAGCTATAAAGATGAACTCATCATCACTCAACTCTTTCCTTTAACTCTCTTTAAATTGAGTAATGTATGTGACTAATTGACATAAAATACGTGTGAACCACAAAGGTCATATCCTTCTCACAGAGTGTCATATCACAGCCAAGTTCCAGAGAATGATTATGTACTGCACAATATCCTGGATATCAATCTGTTGTTTTATCAAGGAAGTTGAAGGCTGCAAGTCAAAATCACATTTTTGCATGGCTACTCAGATTCCCAGTCTTAATATTATTGCATAATAGCACTTGAAATTAAAGTCAAAACACAAAGGTGAATGGAAACACAGCAACCAGCATGTCCAGTGTACTCTCAGCTAAACTGATTGGTGCTCAGAGCATGTCTAAACAGGTTAAATCCTGGAATTGTAGACTCTCTTTTTCTTCATAGTGCAGCCAAAACATTAGCCTCAAAAAGACAGCATAAACCTACACATGAAGGTTACTATTCTGTTAAAATTAGTGCTGTCAAACGATTAAAATTTTTAATCAGATTAATCGCAGGGTTACTGTGGATTAATTTCGATTAATCACGATTAAATATCATTCATTTTTAATCTATATTAATCGCGTTTCATTTTGGATGAGCAAACAGACTCAAGAAAGAAGAGAATATATACATAGATATGTATAATAAAGGCTAGATGTCTCCTCCGCGCTGCCGGCCAATGCAATCCCACGTCGGCACTGGCGGTCATCTTGCCACAGTCAGCTGGCTCACCCATAACATTGTGTTGTAGTGGTGCATACTTTTTAAATAACCATAACTTGCTCAATTTTCTACCGATTTTCAAACAGTTTGGTTTGTTATAAACGTCAGAGGTGTAGTTGTAACACTGCACTTATGGATAATTATGTTACACTTCCGGTCAAACATCCAGAATTGTAGCCACGTTAATAACGTTTGTAAGAAACCAAACCGTTTGTAAATCCGTCAAGATTTCAGCAAGATACGAGTATTTACGTTTGTGCAGATCACTCGCCTTCCTTCACATACCACAGACTCCGCCAGAGAGCTTGCCTGGGGTAAGATGGCCACCCGGTGATGCCGTTAGAGACTCCGCCTTATGACATCTAGCCTTTATTATACATATCTATGAATATATACCGGATCAACTACCCATTTGTGCATGTGCGGCGGCATGCGCGACGGTAAGTCTACTTGGACAAACTGCCCGAATTGCGTTGCCAGAGACGTTTCAGGGACTTTGAGTCATTCTGCGCTGCAGATGCGTTAATTGCGTTAAAATTTTTAATCAGATTAATCATGATGATGGATTAATCCGCGTTAACGCGTTAAATTTGGACAGCCCTAGTTAAAATGAAGAGTTACTTGTTTTGCTGCTATCAATGCACCTACAGGCTCATCTGTGGAGAAACGCTAATAGCTGGGATCTGTATCTGACTTACTGTCAAGTTTTGCAGTTTGTATGAGTTTGGATTCTTTTTTAAAAATATTTTTGGCTTACAGGACAGCTGATGAGAAGACAGGAAAGGGGAGAAAGAGCGGAGGAGTGACACACAGCAAAGGGCCATAGGTGAGAGCTGAACCCACAGACAACGCAGAGAACTTCAAGCTACGCCTATGCTTCTGCCCCAGTTAAATAACCTAACATGCCAGATGGTTCGTTACACAGAACCATCTGGGAAGGCATCCTTAGAAACTGTTTGTAAAAGCACAGGCACTGACAAATAACACTTACCAGGTGATTGGACCATTACAAAATCTGTCTATCCCATCTAAGACGGGCTAACTTCAGCCAATCAGATCAAACTCTCTAAGCGTGAAAACATCTTTTCCATTGAGAAAAGCCTTCAGTGCTGTTCTTTGCTCTTATTTCTATGAAGAAATACTCCCCAGTTCTGATAGAACTGATGATATTGCACTATCTACGCTAACCTCTTCAGGAAGCTCAAGACGAGTTGCTTCCACTGGCACTTCTCACTATTGTCACACCGAACATCCACGCTGATTGGTTGCACTACTTTTGGTGCGGACACAAACTGATAACTTGAAGCCTGGCAAGATGGATTCTCTTGTGATCTCGCAAATCCAGAGGAGACAAGTGAAAGGAGCTGCTACTCAAATAAAAACAGTTGATGACCACAAATATCTTACAGTCTGAAAAGAAAGAAATGAGTAAATGCACATATATTGTTCTTGCATTAATTCCCACACACAGGAACCCAAACTATCGCAAGCTGTCAGTAAACTGAGTCACTTCCAGAGTACCGGATCACAGTAGACAACAGTGAAAATGAAGGAAAACATATTTGAGGACATAGATCTATTATTGCAGCAGTTGGGAGGCACTGAAAAGAAGACACCTTATTTTTGTGGCCACCTGCTGTGGCATCTTATGTCATCTCATAGATGGACAAATAGGTTTTAACCTCTGACCCTTGCTAGAATTATTTTGCTTACTGTATTTGGAAGTTCTGCCTTCACAGAGAGAGAGATTTTGTTCAGTTCAGTATATCTGTGTCTATATATTGTGCAATATATATTTAATCTTCAATCCATCAGCATTTGTGTTTCTGTTGAAAAGTACAATGTCATCAGCAGTTAGAGGGGTATCTGACAAAATATCCAGTAATGGAGATGTAGGACTTTTTAATGAGAGGAAGCACTGATATGGGGGGAATATCAGTGGGCTTAGAATTGTGGCTTGTGGTGCTCAGATGTTTCTCAGGAACCGAATTTAAGCAGTGTGAAAAAATGGTCAAAGTCTCATATTGGTCTTAATTTGAGCTCATTTATGTCAAGGTAGACACAGGCTTGATGAGTTCTTAATTTGAACTCCTCCTTTCCTTTGGGTGAATACATGTAGTATTTTAACCCAAGATCAAGTGATTTTCAGACCTAACACAGCTTCTCCAGAGCCGCAGATGACATTTATACAGATGCCAAAGGCTAATCCAGTGGTACTCAAACTTTTTCTGTCATGTGCCACTTCAGATGCCAGAAAAGTGCCACCCAACCCAAATTTAAAAAAATCAATCATTAACAATGACAGGGGAAGCAACAAAAAAGGATCCAAGTTAAGTTTTAGTGAAACAGAGGTCAGCACGAATGTGTGCATATTATGTTATGAATGCACTGTCTACCGCTCCACCAGCCATACCTAAGCACTCCACTCACACCAGGGCTTGCCACTTCATACTGATCCTAACACCAGCACCGCAGCGGAATGCTGCCCTCCTCTCCTCTCTGATAGTGGGTAATTTCATAACTAGAAATAAACAATAGTCCATGTAGGAACAAATGACACAGTTTTCAAACAGTCTGATGGGACCAAAAATGACACACCTGACTCCAATCCGCTTGCAGGGCTCACAATGTGGGCTACCGTTTCTTTCCGTAACACTAAGAATATTGACTTATCAGTTATTATCAGTTCTCTACTGGAATTGATAAGCTCCACAGCAAGGACAACTTATCCACCCCTCATGAACTGGTCTTTCACTACAATTATGGGCTTCATAGTCTCTTAAACACTTTGCTCCTCCCAAAACTCGGTCTGTCTCCCTTGGTTTACCCCTGAATTATGCCAGCGGAAAACTCGAGGTTGCCCGCTTGGAATGTCTTTATAGGAAAACTGTGCTTTCAGTTCATATGGACATGCACAAGAATCATACTGCACTACTGCTCTCTTCACAGCTAAATCAATCTATTATAGCCATTTAATCCAGTCAAGTGAAGGGAATACAAGAGCTTTATTTTCCACAGTCAACATTATCCTACGGCCACCAGATCCTCTTGCACCCCAGATGTATTCACTTGCACATTGCAACTCATTTATGACCTTTAATACCAAAATTGAAAATATTCAAATAAATTTTGTTTAATTTTGTCCTTCCATGCACCCCCCATTTAATCTTTCCTTTCTAGCCTCTAAACTCTCAACTGTTTCTGGTCTCATCCATAAATCCAAACCATCTACCTCCCAGTTAGACCCCCTCCCTACCCACTTAGTAAAACTGTCTACCTACCTTGTCTCACCTAATAACTGACATACATTCCTCCCTTACCTCTGGTCTTGTTACGTCATCTCTCAAGACAGCTGTTATAACTCCAGTTCTCAAGAAACCTGGTGCAGACCCTAACAATCAAAGCAATTTCCAGCCTATCTCCAATTTACCCTTCCTCTCCAAAATACTCGAAAGAACAGTTGCTGCTCAGATACAGGCTCCTGTATCTCACCTGTATCATCTGTTTTCGATCTGTCTTCTGCTCCTCTCACAGCGCAGAGACAGCCTTGGTAAAAATCACCAACAACCTGTTGATGGCAGCTGACTCTGGGCTCTTGACAATTTTGATCCTTCTTGACCTGATTGTGGCCTTTGATACGGCTTCACACAGCATCTTGTTGGAGAGATTAACTTCAAATGGCATCAGTGACAGTATATCCCTGTTTTGTTCATTTTATGTCTTTTTTATGTGAAGCACTTTGTGCGTGTATTTTCTTTGTTGTAAAGCCCTTTGAACTGCATTTCCTATATAAAAAGTGCTGCAAATAAACTTAATTAATATCATTAATACTATTTTTGGGTGTAGGATAAGGGTCAGTAACTTCTAAAAGCACCACCTCATTCTTTCATCCTTTCAAATACCCTGAACAGGTCAAACTCATACATAGAAGATCTAGTTTCATGACTAATCTTGGAACAGGAATATGACACACAACTTCAGTGTGAGGAAACAAGAAGAAAACCACTGATTGCATGCACTAAGTAAACTCAAACTTAGAGACACGTTGACACATGGCATATGTAAGTAAAGGAAATGGGAAAGGAGAAATTTGACTGAGTCGCCGCCAGGTACCAAGGCTGCTCGAATGTTATTGGACCACAATGGAGGGACTTCAGAAGGGTCAACTGTTGCACCACCAACAAACTGCCCCAGAGGCTCACTGTCAGTGTGACTGAAAAAAAAACAGTTTTGGAAATATCTTCTTTTGTAGAGGGACTGTGGAAAACAAAGTTTTCAACCGTAGAGGGGTATCTGACAAAATGTCCAGTAACTGAGGTTTAGGACTTTTTAATGAGAGGAAGCGCTGATATGGGGGGAATATCAGTGGGCCTAGAACTGTGCCTTGTGGTGTCCCAGCATTTACTTTGTGAAAGATGTAATGCAATCTGTCTAAGAAAACATAACAGAAGCACCAAATCTAGAATCCCAGTTCTGAAAACAATCTCATATTATAATAAACTCAGATGGT